>CAUYRH010133690.1:0-31689 GCA_963574655.1 Perodicticus potto
TTTTGTTTTTTTCTTTCCATTTTTTGTGATCTAAGATAAGTTGTAATCTCTTTAAAATAACTTGTTATATCTATAACATAAGATGTTTTGGTAAGTCTCATGGTAACCACAATGCAAAAATCTATAATAGATCCACTAAAAATGAAGATCAAAAAATTAAAACATACTACCAGAGAAAATCACTGAACCACAAAGGAAAAGAGGACTTGCAAAAGAGCCAAAAACAAGAAACAAAATGGCAATAGTAAGTTCTTACTTATCAGTAATAACATTGAATGTAAATTGAGAGTGGCTTTATGGATAAAAGAAACAGGACCCAACTATATGCTGCCTATGATAAACCCACTTTATCCATAAAGACAGAAATAGGCTGAAAGGGGTTGTAAAAGATATTCCATGCAACTGGAAACCAAAAGACTATAGGAGTAGTTATACTCATCAGATAAAATAGAAGAAAAATCAAAGACTGTAAAAAGAGACAAGGAGGTCACTATATAATGGTAATGGTGTCAATTCAGCAAGAGGATATAACAATTTTAAATATCTATGTACCAAATTCTAGAGTTTCCAAGTACATAAAGCAAACATTAATAGATCTAAATGGAAAGACAGACTATTATGCAACAACAGTAGGGGACCTTAACACCCACTCACAGTAATAAGGAGACCATCCAGACAGGAAATCAACAAAGAAGCATAAGACTTAAACCACACACTAGACCTAACAGACCCAACTGACATTTACAGAACATTTTACTCAACTGCTGCAGAAATATACATTCTTTTCAACAGCACATAGAACATTCTCCAGAACAGATCAGATCTTAGGCCACAAATATGAACAAATTCAAAAAAGTAGAAATCCTATCAAGTACGTTTTCTGATACCATGGAATAAAACTAGAAATCAATAACAAGAAGAATCTTGGAAACTACACAAATACATAGAAATTAAAGCAGTACTAACAGGGGAGTTTATACAATAAGCACCTACATCAAAAAGGTAGAAAGATAGGTGGTGCTTGTGGCTCAAAGGAGTAGGGCGCCAGCCCCATATACCGGAGGTAGCAGGTTCAAACCCGGCTCCGGCCAAAAACTGCAAAAAAAAAGGTAGAAAGACTTCAAATAAACAATCTACCAATGCACCTCTAGGAAGTAGAAAAGCAAGAACCCAAAATTAGTAGAAAGAAATAATAAATATCAGCACATAAATAAATTGAGACTAAAAGAATAATATAGAATAGCAACAAAATAAAAAGTTGGGTTTTTTTTAAAGATAAACAAAACCAACAACTCTTTAGATAGACTAAGGAAAAAAAGAACAAAATAACATCAGAAACAAAAAAAGGAGACATAAAAACTGAAACCACAGAAAGATAAATAATCATTATAGACTGTTATGAACAACTATAGACCAACAAATTGGAAAATCTAGAAGAAATGGATAAATTTCTGGACATACAAAATCTACCAAGATTGAATCATGAAGAAATTAAAAATCAAATCTCAAACAACCAATCATGAGTTAACAAGATCAAAGCTGTAATAAAAAGTCTCCCATTAAAGAAAAGCCCAGGACCTGGTGGCTTCACTATTGAATTCTACAAAACCCTTAAAGAACTAATACCAATTCTACCTATGCTCTTCAAAAAAACTGAAGAGTAGGAAATACTTACAAACTCATTCTATGAGGCCAGCATTGCCCTGATATCAAAAGTGACAAAGGCACAACAACAAGAGGAAACCAGTATCTCTGATGAACAAAGATGCAAAAATCTTCCACAAAATACTAGCCAGAATATAAAATACCTAGGAATCAATTTAACCAAAGGAGTGAAAAATCTATGCCAGGAAAACTATAACACACTGATGAAGGAAACTGAAGAGAACATATACAAAAAAGGACAGACATTCTATTCTTATGGATTAGGAGAAATAATGTTGTAAAATGACAATACTACCAAAAGAAATTTATAGATTTAATGAAATTTCTATCAAAATACAATTACATTCATCACAGAAATAGAAGAAAAAAGCTAAAATTTATATGAAATACGAAAGAGCCCAGATAGCCAAAGCAATCCTGAGGGAAAAGAACAAAGCTAGAGGCATCACACTGCCTGACTTCAGAATTTACTAAAGCTATAATAACCAAAACAACATGGTACCAACATAAAAATAAACACATAGACTAATGGAACAGAATGGAAAACCCAGAAATAAATCCACACACTTACAGCCAACTCATTTTTGATAAAGGAACAAAGGACAACATCTTCAAAAAACGGTACCAGGTAAACTGCCTAACTACATGCAGAAGAATGAATCTAGACCCCTCTCTCTCACCATACACAAAGATCACGTCAAAATTGATTAAAGACTTAAATCTAAGTCCTGAAACTATGAAACTACTAGAAGAAAACTTTGGAAAATGCTCCAGAACATTGGTCTGGACAAAGATTTTTTTTGTGTCAAGACCTCAAAAGCACAGACAAACAAGCCAGACAAATCAGATTACATCAGACTAAAATGTTTCTGCATAGCAAAGGAAATAATCAACAAAGTAAAAAGACAACCTACAGAATGGGAAAAAATACTTGCAAACTATCCATCTGACAAAGGATTAATAACCAAAATATATAAGGAGCTCAAACAACTCAACAGGAACTAAACAAATAATCTTGATTTAAAAATGGGCAAAAGATATGAACGGGCATTACTCAAAAGTAGGCTGACTTTTGAGCTAATGGGTACTGTATTTTGCCATGTATAATCCATGCTTTTTTGCCCAAATTTTTTGGGGAAAAGTAAGGATGGGCATTATACAGGGCAATAGAGCTCAGGAGCAGGGCAGCGCAGTGGTATTCCCTGGGCCTCCATGCCCTCCTGCCTGAATGCACCAGGTGCATGGGGTTCCAGTCCAAGAGGATCTGGAATCGGGTGGTAGTGAACTTGAGTGACCTTCACCAAGCACCACAATCAGGATTGGTGAGGTGGGCTGTGGCTGTGTGGGGGCAAGGGCTAAGGCCTAAAGCCTGGCCACAAAGGAGACCAGGAGCCCCAACTAGGCCCTAGTGACCCATCTGGCTGCCCACAACCATGCAGCCTCAGAAGCTGCTCACCCTCCAAGCCACACATGGTAGCCATCTCAGCCACAACCCCCATATGGCAGGGAAGGAAGGATTCCTAGGAGAGATGGAAGGGGCAGCCTTCACAGAGTGGGCAGCTGTGGGAGGACAATGCAATCTGCACATTTACCAGGCAAGTGTTAGCCCTCCCCAAATGTATCTCTCCTAGCCAAGAGCCAGCCGCTTTCTCAAGGGTTGATTTCCTAAAAGTTAAGGCAAAAAAGATGGGTACGCATTATATAGTGGAGTGCATTTTACACAGCAAAATACAGTATATAAAAAAGCGTACAAAGTCACTAATCATGAGATAAATGCAAATCAAAGCTACAAGAGATATCATTTTATCCCAGTTAAAGTAATAGCTTATTATCAAAAAGGCAATAATAGATGCTGATAAGGGTGTGGAGAAAGGTGAATCCTCATACACTATTGATAGGAATGCAAATTAATACAGTTACTCTACAGAAAAGTATGGTGCTTCCTCAAAAAGTAAAAATAGAACTGCAATATGATCTTTTATCATATATCCAAAAGAAAAGAAATCAACATATAGAAGAGATATCTGAAGTCCATGGTTATTGCAGCACTGTTCTACATTTAAGGCTAAGCTATGATGTTCAGTAGGCTAGAGGTATAGAATCAACCTAAGAGTCCATCAAATGAACAAATAAAGAAAATGTGGTGTATACACATAATGAAATATTACTCAGCCATAAAAAGAATGAAACCATGTTATTTGCACCAACATTGATGGAACTGGAGGTCATTATGTTAAGTGAAATATGCCAGGCACAGAAAGATAAATACTGCATGTTATCACTCATATGTGTGAGCTACAGAAGTGTATCTCGTGAAGATACAGAATAGATTGGTGATTACCAGAGGCTGGGAAGGGTAGTGGGGGTAGGCTGAGAAGTAGAGGATGAAAAGAAGTTGATTAATGGGTACAAATATACCATCTGATTGAAGAAATAAGGTCTAGTATTCAACAGATCAGTAGGTGACTATAGTTTACAATAAAACATTGTACATTTTAAAATAGCTTGAAGGGCTGGGCACATTGGCTCATGTCTGTAATCCTAGCACTATAGGAGGCCAAGGTGGGGGGATCACTTGAGCTCAGGAATTTGAGACCAGCCTGAACAAGAATGAGACCCTGGCTCTATTAAAAATAGAAAAAAAAAAATAGCCAGGCCTTGTGGCAGGTGCCTGCAATCCTGCTCCTTGGGAGTCTGAGGCAGGAGGATCATTTGACCCCAGGAGTTTGAGGTTGCTGTGAGCTAGGTTGACACCATGGTACTCCAGCCCGGGGCAACAGAGTGAAACTCTATCTAAAATGAAATAAAATAGCTTGAAGAAAATAATTTGAATATTTCCAGCACATGGAAAAGACAAATCTTTAAGGTGTTGATATACCAGTACATTGATTCAATCTTTACTAATTATATGAATATATTAAAGTATCATCACATGGAACCCCAAATTGTGTACATTTCTTCTGTATCAATAAGAAGATTGTTTAAGGCCTGGCGCCGTGGCTCAACGGGCTAAGGCGCCAGCCACGTACACCTGAGCTGGCGGGTTCGAATCCAGCCCTGGCCCCCCCAAACAACAATGGCAGCTGCAACCAAAAAATGGCCGGGCATTGTGGCGGGCGCCTGTAGTCCCAGCTACTTGGGAGGTGGAGGCAGGAGACTCGCTTGAACCCAGGAATTGGAGGTTGCTGTGAGCTGTGATGTCACAACACTCTATCCAGGGTGACAGCTTGAGGCTCTGTCTCAAAAAAAAAAAAAAAGAAGAAGAAGATTGTTTAAAAAATAAAGTAACATGAAATAATTCTTTTAAAAGAAAAAGAAAGGGCTCGGCGCCTGTGGCTCAAGTGGCTAAGGTGCCAGCCACATATACCTGAGCTGGCAGGTTCAAATCCAACCCGGGCCCACCAAACAACAATGACGGCTGCAACCAAAAAATAGCCAGGTGTTGTGGCGGGCGCCTGTAGTCCCAGCTATTTGGGAGGCGGAGGCAGGAGACTCACTTGAACCCAGGAGTTGGACGTTGCTGCGAGCTGTGATGCCACAGCAATCTACCTAGGACGACAGCTTGAGGCAAAAGAAAGAAAGAAAAAGAAAGAATGTCAGTACCTGTGGCTCAAGTGGCTAAGGCGCCAGCCATGTACACCTGAGCTGGCGGGTTGGAATCCAGCCTGGGCCCGCCAAACAACAATGACGGCTGCAACCAAAAAATGGCCGGGCGCTGTGGCGGGTGCCTGCCAAACAACAATGACGGCTACAACCAAAAAATGGCTGGGCGTTGTGGTGGGTGCCTGTAGTCCCAGCTATTTGGGAAGTGGAGGCAGGAGACTCCCTTAAGCCCAGGAATTGGAGGTTGCTGTGAGCTGTGATGCCATAGCACTTTATCCAGGGTGACAGCTTGAGGCTCTGTCTCAAAAAAAAAACATAGAGGGCAGCCCCTCTGGCTCAGTGGATAGGGCGCTGGCCCCATATACCAAGGGTGCAGGGTTCGAACCTGGCCCCAGCCAAACCGCAACAACAATAAAAAAATTGTGGCGGGCACCTGTAATCCCAGCTACTTGGGAGGCTGAGGCAAGAGAATTGCCTAAGCCCAGGAGTTGGAGGTTGTTGTGAGCTGTAATGCCACTGCACTCCACTGAGGGCAATAAAGTGAGATTCTGTCTCTTAAAAAAAAAAAAAAAAAAAAAAAAAAAAAAAAAACCAATAATTAAAGAATGAGGAATATACAAACAGAGTATTCATATACTATTGAAACTCAATTGAGTTTTAGGATGTGTTTTACCCTGCAGATGAGATTACACATTAAAGGACACTATTAAGAGAGTAAATAAAAAGGCAACCATAGAAAAGGAGCAAATACAGATGGTTCCCACTGACTTATGATATTTGACTTAAAATGTTTCTTTTTTATTTCAGATTAATATGAGGGTATAGACAATTAGGTTACATTGTTTGCATTTATTAGGTAGAGTCCAAGTTGTAGTCAAGTCTTTCACCCAAGAGGTGTGACTTAAAATGTTCCGACTTCAGGGCAGCACCTGTGGCTCAAAGGAGTAGGGCACCGGCCCCATATGCCAGAGGTGGCGAGTTCAAACCCAGCCCTGGCCAAAAGCCGCAAAAAAAAAAAAAAAATGTTCCGACTTCAAGTGGGCATGCAGTGGCTTACATCTGTAATCCTAACACTCTGCGAGGCCAAGATGGGTGGATTGCTTGAGCCCAGGAGTTTGAGACTAGCCTAAGCAAGAGGTCTAAGCAAGAGGAAAACCCTGTCTCTACTAAAAAACAGAAAAACTAGCTGGGTGTAGTGGTGCATGCCTGTAATCCCAGCTACTCAGGAGGTTGAGGCAAGAGGATTGCTCAAGCTCAAGAGTTTGAGGTTGCTGTGAGCTATGATTCCACAGCACTCTTACTCAGGGTAACAGAGTGAGAGTCTGTGTCAAAAAAAAAAAAAAAAGTTTCAACTTTACAATGGTGCAATACCATCACAATGCTGACATAATATACAGTATTCAGTAAGTTACATGAGATATTCAACATTTTATTATATGGCTTTGTGTTGGATTATTCTGCCCAACTGTAGGCTAATTTAAGTGTTACAAGTACATTTAAGGTAGTCTAGGGTAAGCTATGATGTTTGGTAGGCTAGGGGTATTAAATACATTTTCAACTTGCAACATTTTCAACTTATGATAGGCTTATCGAAGAGAAAATCACATATCTGATATGGCATTAATATTCAAATACATAAAAACATCCTACAACTCAACAATAACAACAAAACCTGACTTTAAAATGGACAAAGACTCCTCATTAGTATAGAGGTGGGAAAAAATGGGCAAGAAACTTGAATAGACATTTCTCTAAATAAAATATATAATTAGCCAATAAACACATGAAAAGATGCTCAATATTACTAGCCATTAGGGAAATACAAGTTAAAGCTCTACAATGAGATACCACTTTGCACCTAATAAGATGGGTATTTTTTTTTTTAATGGAAAAGAACAAGTGTTAGAGACGATCTGGACAAACTAGAATCCTTGTGCATTGTGGTAGGAACACAAAATGATGCAGCTTCTATGGAAAACAGTTTGGCAGTTCCTCCAAAAATAGAATTACCATATGACCCAGCAATTCCACTCCTAAGCATATACTCAAAAGAAATGAAAACAAGGACTCAAACATATACTTGTATGTGAATGTTCACAGCAGCATTATTAACAATAGCCAAAATATGGAAATAACCCGAGTCCATCCACTGATATACAAAATGCAGTATATACATATACGGAATATTATTCAGCCACTGAAATGAATGAAGTTCATATACACGCTATACAACATGGATTAACCTTGAAAACATTATATTAAGTAGGCCAGATACAAAAGGATAAATATTATATGAATCCACTTATATGAAATATCTCTAGTAGGCAAAAAAGTAGATTAGGGGCTATCAATCAGGGGCTGGGAGAATATAGGAATGGGGACTTACTGCTTACTAGGTACAGAGTTTCCATTTGGTGCAATGAAAAAATATTTGAAATAGATAGTGGAGATAATCATACAACTTTGTGAATATTATAAATGCTACTGAATTGTAGAGTTAAACTGTTAAAATGGCAAATTTTATGCTATATATTTTATTAAAAGAAAAAATAAATGAACACAGCACTCTAGACCAGGTGACAGAGCAAGACTGTCTCAAAAAAATCAATCAATAAATAATACCATGTGGCTTATCATCCAAACACACAATTTTCTGCAAACACAAATATTTATACACTCACCTATTCCTTCATTCACTTTCCTTAAACTGTTTGCTGCAATTTGGGCAAACATTTTCACACACAAAGGTTTCCTTCTCAGAAACTTCACTGTCAGTGTGCATCTGAGGCATGAGAACTTGAAGGAAGGCGCTTTAATGCTAAATAGTGTTACAGCATCTTATTTTTTGATAGACAAAATAGAATGCATTAAACAAACATTTCCAGAGACTTATTATGTGTCAGTCTCTGTTCCAGGGTCTGGGGAGGCAGCAGCAAATCAAAAAATAGACACCCCTGCCTGCCCAGGGATTACATTCTAACACATTTCATAAATTCTGGATAGTCTGATGTGCTTGTCACAACTAGCATAGTTTTGAGAGGCATAAGAACTCCATAGACCCAGCCCTATCTGCCTCCCCACCTCTGTGATAGATAGTGAGGTCTAAAGGTGAGAAACATTCTTTTTTTTTTTTTTTTTTTTGTAGAAACAGTCTTTATCACCCTCAGTAGACTGCCATGGCATCACACAGCTCACAGCAACCTCCAACTCCTGGGCTTAGGTGATTCTCTTGCCTCAGCCTCCCGAGTAGCTGGGACTACAGGCGCCGGCCACAACACCCAGCTATTTTTCTGTTTTGCAGTTCAGCCGAGGCCGGGTTTGAACCCACCACCTTGGGTTCATGGGGCCGGCGTCCTACTCAATGAACCACAGGCGCCGCCCCGGTGAGAAACATTTTAAAGCAACTACTTCTACTTGCGAAGCCCTGGTGCTGCCATTCTGAATATCTCTTAACATTTTTCCCCTAACAAACCAGTAGCCTTCTGTCATATCAATGGAGTAACAACTGGAATATGACCTTTGGGATGAAAATAAGCAAACATCTTGCTCCCACTTGAATTCACAGCCTCCGGGCGGATCTAACATAGGAAAATTGAGTCTTCCTTATTGGCCACCTTCACTCCTCAAAGTTCTACACTGAATCCTAGGGCCAAAAGCTGGAGGTAACATATAAGGGTCACTTTGCTTTGATTTGTACCCAGGACATAGATTTCCTTTGGAGACCTCCTGGAAACAGGTAATAAAAGGCAGGATTCAGGTTTGGGCTCTAGCCTGGCCAAGTACATCCTACTAAGCCACATCAATCTCATTCTTTAGGTCCCAGTTTCCCAATTTCAAACACATGACCCTAAACAAAGAAGGTACTTAACTTAAGTTTCAATTTCTTCACCTGGCAAAATGGAACCAATATTTTAATCTTCATACATTTGATGTGAGGTTAAATGGCTTAAAGTATGCAAAGTACTTAGCATAGTGCCTGACTATTCTAGTAGGTGTTCAATAAACAGTTGCTATTTGCTATTTGTTTCAACCATTATTTTATTACAAACAACATAGTGACTGTATTTGATGAGTGAAAATTTAGGCTCAGCGCCTGTGGCTCAAGCAGCTAAGGCACCAGCCACGTACACCTGAGCTGGCAGGTTCAAATCCAGCCTGGGCCCGCTGAACAACAATGATGGCTGCAACCAAAAAATAGCTGGGCATTGTGGCGGGCGCCTGTAGTCCCAGCTACTTGGGAGGTGGAGGCAGGAGACTCGCTTGAACCCAGGAGTTGGAGGTTGCTGTGAGCTGTGATGCCACAGCACTCTACCTAGAGTAACAACTTTAGGCTCTGTCTCAAAAAAAAAAAAAAGAAAAGAAAAGAAAATTTAAATATCCTTAGTCATAATTGCCAAAACTTGGAAGCCACCAAGATGTCCTTTAGTGGGTGAGTGTAAACTGTAGTATATCCAGACAATGGGATACTACCCGGTGCTACAAAGAAATGAGTTATCATCAAGCCAATAAAAGACATGGAGAAAGCGTAAATGGATATTACTAAGTGAAAGACGTCAATCTGAAATGTCTACATGTTGTATTAAAGGCTACACATTGTATGATTTCAGCTATATGACACTGTGGAAAAAGTAAAACTACGGGGACAGTAAAAAGATCAGTTGGCAAGGGTTAGAGGGGAAGAAGGGACAAATAGAGCACAGAGGACTCCTAGAACAGTGAAACTACTCTGTATGTTACTGTAATAGTAGAAACACATCATTATAAATTTGTCCAAACCTGTAGAATACATAACACCAAGAATAAACTCTCATGGAAACGATGGGTTTTGGCTGCTGATCATGTGTAAATGTAGGTTTGTCAATTGCAACAAATGTACTACTTTGGGGTAGAACGTTGACAATGGGGCAGGGGGACATGCACGTGGGGTGCAGGTAATATATGGGACATCTCTGTATCATTTGCTCAATTTTGCTGTAAACCTAAAACAGCTCTAAAAGATAGGCTATTTTCTTAAAAAAAAATTAAATATTCTATATCTGTAAGTCTTAAACTTCAACATGCAAACAAACAAAAAAATCCTAACAATATATTAAAAGAAAGATTTCTCTGCCCCACTCTCAGACATTCTAAGTAAGTCCGAGGTAAGACCTGCCATTTCCAAAAAGCTCCCAGGTGATTATTAATGCTGCTGATCTTGAGGCCACACTTTGAGTCGCACTGGTAAACAGGTCCACGAAAACAACTTCATAAACTCAAGATGAATACTCTTCCAACTAGAATACTTAAAATACAGATTTTAGTTTATCAACAACCAACTCACACCACACACACATGCGCACACACAAATCCTACTAGTTCTCTTTTCTGGATTGTGTATAACAAAGTACTCATCAAATACTGTCATAGACATTGGCTAGCTGCTTTGCAAACTTCTTCCAACGAGACTACATTTCTCTTGTTCCCTTCCAGTTAGATGTGGCCTTGTGACCAAATTCTGTTCAACAGAAGTGGGTAACGTGATGTGTAACATTTCCAAGCTTAGCACATAAGTCTTCCCCATATGATCTTCTTTTCCTTTCCTCATTCATCAGCTAGAGACGGAGGATTCCAAGGCCATAAGGAATGGGGAAGCCACAGGATAGAAAGCATCTGGTCCCTGAATCACAACATGGAAAGCCACCTGCCATTCCCTTGCACTGGCCCATTACATGAGTGAAAGAAATACAAACTTCCCTTATGTTAAGTCACTGAAATTTGGGGTCGGTTTGTTTTAACATCTAGCATTACCCTAATATAAATATCCATCTTGATTAAGAGCCAAATAGCATGCTTTAACTAAAAGAGAACATTCTCCTAACACATATTCTCTTGTAAATTAAACAGAGATAATTTTTTTAAAGATACATGAGCTTAAACGAAAAGTGAAATTAAAAAAGAAGTTCCCGATTCTCAATTCATGTAAGTTTGACATCATCTCAGGTAAACTAACATCAAAGTGTCAACTGGTGCCAGAAAGAGTTTAATGAGAGTAATAGACAAGATGTATACAGCCTCACTTGCACAACCTTCCAGGCAGCAAGGTTAACGGGTTAGCAGCTAACAGGGTAACAAGAGGGTTAACTTCTTTTCTGATCTTCTATTTGAATGACAATTCCAAAACATAAAGAAAAGTTGAAAGAGTATAAAGCATACCCTTTCACCTCCCCCAATTTAACAATTGCTAGAATGTTGCCGCATTTGTTTTCCCTATATATGTGGTGCGATTTTTGACTAAACTTTTTGAAAGTAAGTTGCATACATTAGGACTCATACACTTCACCCCTAAATACTTCAACCTACATCTCCAAAGAATGAACACATTCTCATATAACCTCAATTATCACATCTAAGAAAAAATACCAGTAATTCCCTATTATCTATACTCGATCTACATTCAAACATACCTAACTGTCCCCAAAACATCTTTTACAGTTCATTTTCCATGAATCAGGAACCAATCAAGTTTTTTATGCTACATTTAGTTATGTCCCCTTGGTCTCCCTTAATCTAGAACACTCAACCCTGCCTTTTTGTTTCTCTTGACATTAACTTTTTTAAGAGATCAGGGCAACTGTCTTAAAGATTGTCTTATATGCTCAATATATCTAACTGTTTTCTTTTTTGTATTTTTTTTTGGTAGTTTTTGGCTGGGGCTGGGTTTGAACCTGCCACCTCCAGCATATGGAGCCGTTGCCCTACTCCTTTGAGCCACAGGCACCGCCCAATCTGTTTTCTCATGGTGCTTTATAACTTGTTTCTCTGTCCCATCTATGTCCTATAAACTTTAAGATGTATGTAAATCCTGATTACATTCAGATTAATCACTTAGGGAAAGAACACTACATAGGTAAATGTGTATGCTTCCTATTCTGTCATATCAGGAGGGGCACATGATACCAGATGGTCCCACAATGAGCAAAGATAAATTTGATGAGTTGGTCATATGATGGTGATTTCCAGACCTCTTCACTGTAAAGGTAGTTTTGCTTCTTTGCAATTGGCAAGTAATCTATGGAGTGATACTCTGTACCATGCAAGTACCATGTTCCCCAATAACCTTTTATCTATGATTCTGTAATTCATTGAAAACCCTTGTCTAAAGCAATTATTAATATCATTAGGGGTTGAAAAATGGCAACTTTCTATTACATCATCCCAAAAAGGTTAACTTTTTAAAGTTCTAAGAAAAGCTTTCAGAAAATGTCATTTTTCCAATTTTTAAGATGATATATTTTACTTCTGTTTATAACTTTCAAATCATAAGAAAAAGTAGTCTTTACATCCAGAGACTGCTTTAAAAAGAATATTTTAACAATCCAAGAAAAATCCTACCTAATGACATAACTATAATCTCATGTTTCTAGTGCACTTTTGCTACATAACTTACTTGCTTTATTTTAAAACAATGTTCAAATTGCAAAAATAATGTGTCAGTGTCAAATAAAAGTTCAGGCCATTCAGAAGACTATAAATGGAAAAGTACCACCTTCCCTCTCTTTGCCCTAACAACCGGTACCACTCCTGTATATCCTTCCAAAAAGCACACATCATATACAAATGTATACACACTATGTTTATGTACATGCAGTATATAATTATTGAAAGAACAGGTAATACCATACATAATGTTCTGTGCCTTGCTTTTTCCACAACACTATGTGTGGACAGCTGCCTTAAAAAAAAATCTCAAAACACTTCTTTCATCAGCTGCACAAAAGTCCTTAATGGGAAATGTTCTATAATTTAATCAGTCCCATTTGATGAATATCGCAACTTATACAACAAATGTTACCGTCTACATCATGTAACATGTACTTCTGAAAGATAAAGTCCAAGAATTGAAAATGCTGGATAAGCAGGAAGCAGTTAGATCGAGTCTTCGCCCCTTTTCCCTAACAGCAGTTGGGGTTTCTACTCGGAGAGGGAGAATTGACGCCTGGCTATTTTTAAAGATGGAGTCTTGCTCTGGCTCAGGCTGGTCTCGAACTCATGAGCTCAGGCAATCCACCTGCCTTGGCCTCCCAGAGCTCTAGGATTACAGGTGGGAGCCACCGTGCCTGGCCCTAACTTGATAAAAACTTTAGAGCAGTGGTTATCTACCTGCCTAATGCCACGGCCCTTTAATATAGTTCCTTTGGGTCATGACCCACAGGTTGAGAACTGCTGCTTTAGAGCAACTTGGCAATATATAGCAAAATTATTCTTATCTTTTGGGTTTTTCTAAATTTTATTTTTCTCAGTTTCATTCTTTTTTTTTTTTTTAAAGACACAGTCTTACTTTGTAACCCTCGTAGAGTGTCGTGGTGTCACAGCTCATAGCACCTTCCAGCTCTTGGGATTAGGTGATTCTCTTGCCTCAGCCTCCCGAACAGCTGGGACTACAGGCGCCCGCCACAACGCCTGGCCATTTGTTTGCAGTTTGGCCGGGGCTGGGTTTGAACTCGCCACCCTCAGTATATGGGGCCAGTGCCCTACTCACCGAGTCACAGGCACCGTCCCCCATTCATATTTTGTTATAGTCAGATTCTTCTTTATTTCTTTTTTATTTTATTTTACTTTTTTGGAGACAGAGTCTCACTCTGTCACCCTGGGTAGAGTGCCTTGGCAAGCTCACAGCAATCTCCCCCTCCTTGGCTCAAGCGATCCTCCTGCCACAGCCTCCTGAGTAGCTGGAACTCCAGGTACTTGCCACAAAGTGTTGCTAGTTTTCTATTTTTAATAGAGACCGGGTTCCCCTCTTGCTCAGGTTGGTTTCAAACTCCAGAGCTCAAGTGATCCTACCCCATAGGCTTCTCAGAGTATGGGGATTTCAGGCATGAACCAAAGCCCTGCTGAAAAACTGTTTTTGTACCTCTCCATTATTCCAACACTTCCACTCCCACAGAAGTCCGTGCACACATGTAAAATGACCTACATATAAGATAATCTCTGCAGCATTATTCATACCAGCAAAATAGTGGAGATGGCCCTGATGTCTGTCAACAAGAGGCTGATTAAATAAAGCATGGTACATCTGTAAAAAGGGATACCAGGCAACGATAAAAGGGAATGTATGTGCTGTCATGGAATGAACACCAAGATAATTTGGTAAGTGCACAGCAGTGCATACAATATTCGGCTGTGCGTTTATGCTCACAAATGTGACAGGATAGCACAAGGCCCATAACCTCGCTGGCTGATGGGGAACGGGGTGGAAACCCAAGCAAGGCTTTTCACTCTTTACTTTTTGGTATCTTTGGAAGATTGAAACATGCGAATAGAATACCTAGTTTAAAATAAAATTTAAGTCAACCCAGGAATGAAATGCAATCTTCCTCACTTCCAAATCTCACCTAGGAGGAGGGGTGGGCTGTCTAGCAGTGGGTGCACGGTCAGTTGGGGGCAGCTTTCCAAGATGGGTGCCTCCTGGTCTAAGTCTAACCTGCCAGCAGTAGGCTTTTGGAGGCTGCTACTTGGGAGCGAAACTCGCCCCTCCAGGACATTGGCCCCTCCCTAGGCTCCGCCCCCTAAGCTGGTGTTCCGCCCCCTGGGCTGGTCCTCGCCCCTTTCCTTGCCCGGTGCCTCCGCAAACTATCGCAGCTCAGCCTAGCACAGCGCAGGGTCTGCCTCGGAACCACCGCGCCATTAAGACCATCCTGTCTGCCTCCGCCAAGCACCTGCCTGCCCAGACCTCCCGCAGCACACTGGCTCGGTGTCTTTCATGCCAGGAGAAACCACCTACTCCCTGGAGCGTGCCCCTTTCCTCAAAATAATGGGCGTGCTCTCTGAACCGTGATGCTCAAACTGTGGCCGCTGGTCTCTGAGTACTGTGATCCAAGCCCGAGAAGATGACTGCAGAAAACTTAAGAGTACAAGTTAGGGAAATTTCATAGAGTAATTTTGAATCTGCTCAATCTAATAATAAAAAAATTGGGCAGTAGTACTTTGTGTATTTTTCTTTCATTCTTCCAGTAATTCATTTTTACTATATTTTATGAAAATATTAGAGCACAACAGATTGGGAATTTAAACAAAATAAAGCAAAACTGATTTTTCTTCACATATGCCTAAATCCTGACCACAAAGGGGACAAGGGCTTACTAAGTGCCAGATACATTACTTATTAGTACCCTTGAATCTTTACAGCCCTAAAAGGTATGTATTACTCCCATTTATAAATGATAATAATATTGTTAGGGTCACAGCCAAAAAATAATCAGTCTCTCCCACACGCCAACGCAGAGCACAGCTTCTGGTAATTTAAAAATAAATAGCTGTCTAAGAGCTGTGATGAGTACGTTAAAAGCTAATAGTAAATTCACGGTCAGGAATAAGAACTGTCCTCACTTTCAACATACCTGTGAGTTTTAGACTGTTTTCATTTATTAACACTTCATATTCTTCTTAGGAGGCTTTGTGCCCTCCTAGTTAACTCCTTGCTATTTGTTGTTTGTTCACAGGCATCAGAAATTCACTTTCTTTTCCTGTTTTGCTCAACTCTCTTCCCTGCTCTGCCTCTGTCTTCTTTCCCTCTCTTCTTTCCATCCCATTATTCTTAACTATCAGTTTATGGAAATGAAGGATATTTTGGAATTAAGAATTCTAGATTTTTTAGTTGTTAAATAAGAATCCAGGTGGATAAAGGCTTTCCTGTCCATCTAAATGCAAAACAAATACCTTTTAATCATCCTGTTATTGGAAATTTACTCCCTCTCACCAGTAAAGTACTATAGATTCTTTCTCCCTGTGGCTTTACTTAGACCTTCCTGACTCTGGGAGCCTAGGTGCTGATTCTACAACCCAACCCAACCCAGTCCCTTGCCCTCAGCAGAGCAGGGAAGCCTCCACTAAATGGCCACCCAGTCTCCCCAAGCCCACCATGTTTGGAAGGCCTCTGCAACAACTTTCCTTACAGCGCTCTCAGCTCCTGCCACCTCCAGGTCCAGACCCGACATTTGGAGGACCACGCTCCTGTCTCCACAACCTGCCCATTTACAATCAGGAAATGTGAGTTCAACCAGCAGAGTAAGGCTCGGACCAAGCCCGTCTCCACTGGGGCAAACAGGCACAGTGGCTTCTGTAGTTGCTCACCTCCCAGATGTGCAGAGGACTGAGGCCTGCCAACCATAGCGAGAGGAAGAAAGAAACTAGTGAGAACCCACCTGCTCAAACACACTCCTTCTAATTTAAACTGAAGAAATGTCCAAAACAATATCCAGTTTTAAAAAAATCATCATTTTGCTAAAAAAAAAAAAATGAGGGTGACAGATTAAGAAAGACTCTATATGGATGAATAGCCATAATTATAGTAAAAGGTTGATGGCAAAATTCAGGTGGGGGTATTTCCAGATTCACTGCAAATTTATTTTCACCTTTGCTATGTGTTTTAAGTTTTTATAATAAAATCTTGGGTGTAGGGAGCAGAGGAGACCCCACCTAAAAACCAAATGCAACGTGTGACCTTATTTGGATCCAGATTCTAATAATCTAAATGTAAAATGTAATCGTGAGGGTTTTGAGGTCTAATCAAGGTTTGGTGGCTATATTTTTTAAATGAGTCCTTATTTTATTGATAGATACCGAAAAACTGAAGTGTTGGGCATAGCTCAAACAAGACTTTCTGAGTTCACTGAAGCTGGTTGATGGGTTTGTGGGACTCATTCTTCTATTACTTTTTATGTTTTAGAAATTTTTCAGAATAGAGTTGCCTTTTCTCATTTTTTAACCACTTGGATGGGTTCTTTGTTTTTACATGAACAAACCCCAGCACAGCCAGCGGTACTCTGGGGTTCCCCTGCTCCATCCTGACCAAATCTAAACCGGATGTAAGATTATAGAAAATGTACAAACAGTAGCAGCTGCCTTCCCCCTGGTGGGGTGGTGAGGAGCAACCTCCTGGACAGGAAGAGGGCACAGGGGCCTGTTCTGCTGAAGCATCTCTTGATCCAGACAGAGGCCCCCACAGCCCATCTCTCCCCCACCCTCCCTAGAGTTGGAATCTACTTTCTAGGAGCTGTTTTAGTTTCCCTAGAAAATCTCAGACACAGATGGGCCTCAGGCCTCAGTAAAGTGGTGTTCAACTCCTTCAGTACCTTCCTCCCCCTCCCAAATTATGCAACTGTTGAAGCATCAGGCTACTGACTTGTAAGAGTCTAACAGGCCAGGTGGGACTTTAAGAATCTCATTTTTAAGCCCAGGCATGGTGGTTCATGTCTGTGACACTCTGAGAGGCTGAGGCAAGTGAATTGCCTAAGTACAAGAGTTTGAGACCAGCCTGAGCAAGAATGAGACCCATCTCTAAAACTGGCCAAGTTTGTGGCAGGTATCACCCAGCTACTCAGGAAGCTTGAGACAAGAGGGTAACTTGAACCCAAGTGTTTGAGGTTGCTGTGAGCTATGATGCCACAGCACTTTACACAAGGAGACAAAGTGAGACTTTATTTCAAAAAAAAAAAGGAAAGAAAAAGAAAAAATTTCCCTTCTGGGCTTTAGGCAGGGGTCAAGCCAATACCCTAAAAAAGAGTAAGCTCTCAATCCTTTGAGTGATCAAGAAACCATGCAGAGAAAAAACCAAAATAGCAGTCAATCCAAATAGTGCTCTATGTATGAACTTTGGGAGTCATCTGTTTTCCTTCCTCATGTTTCTGTGTGTGCCCGTGTCCATGTGAGAGTGTGTGTTCTGGGATAGTGTCCCTGGATTTAACAGTGGGAGAAAAATCATTCATAGAACCAAACCCCAATTTGCAAGAGAGACCCTACTGCCTCTCAATCTCCCTCCTTATACTGTTCAGATCCTGCAGTGATGCCAGCCCAGGATCCAGGCCCCTAACTGTGATACTAGGAGATTTGGTAGCAGGGACTCAGGCTCAATCAAGTACAAGCTTTACCACACACATATCTGGTGTTCCTATGTCTAAATGAGGACAATAATTCCTGCCCTCTTCACAGGGTTATTTACAAGAATTTTAAAAAGTAGAGAAAACACTTTATAATCATACCAAGCCATTTATCACCTATGCTATATCAGTATTTCCCAAAGATGTTCCACAGAATATGGTCAAGATAAGGTTGAAAAACATGGCACTTATACTCTAACCTTGGCTTGCACATTGCACACAGGTAAGCATGTAAAGGATCTAAGACGTTCTGTTTTTTTGTTTTTTTAAAAAGAATCTGTTAACATCACAGAATCCATCACTGCCAATTTCTTAACTCCCTAAACCCTTTCTTCCTGGGATACCAATTAACTAACTACTCACTCTCTTTGAGATCTCTACAGAACAGCTTAGGAAATACCTGCCTATAAGGATGCAAAGAGATCCAGTTCCTGTCTTGATCTTAGCCTGATACTGTGTGGTGCTGACTTCACTCAGTCCCACACCTCACTCAGAAACCAATACCTTCTCCCTAGGTCAGTTCTCATTCCATCCCCATTACACAGGGGATGTCGGGAACCCTGCAATTCATCTACTCTGCCCTGGAAGAAGGTGCCCTGCCCACTGCCGTGCTCAGACCTACCTCAAAGCCTCAATCCATGGTGCCCCCTTAGTATCCTGTCCTTTCTCCTCCTTTGGCAAACACACCAGTCAGGGACCAGGACAAGTTCTGCTGCTTCCCTGAAGCCTTCTCTCCTTCCTCTGAGCTCCAATTCAACACACAAATGACCTCTGATCACTCCCCTGCCTTGGGAGCTCTTCAAGGGCAGGGATTTTGACATCTCTGAGGGGTTAACAGTGCAAATAAAAAAAAGGATGTACTCAGAAATATGGGTTCAAATCCTGGTTCCACAACTTACTGGCCAGATGATCAAGTTACTTCTCTGTGCCTCAGTTTCCTTATCTGTAAAGTGGGGTAAACAAGAGTCTCAGATTCATGGAGTTGATTACTATTATTATTATTATCATTCTGTCTCCCCTACAGAGCCTTTGACAGACTGGGTAGTATTTAAAAACTTTTTATATCTGTATTTATTCACTTCTTACCGCCTTCCACAAAAGCTCCATGTGGAGCTGCACACAGAGGCGGGTCAAGGACGGCTCTCGAGGCTGAGCTGAAGGCACTAGCAACAGGATCTGAGGTTAGCGACTGGGGCGGGGTGTTCCCTGCTGCCACATCAGGGTGCTTTCCCGCCCCAGCACAACAGCCCAGCCCAGCCAAACCAGCCCTACTGCTAACACCACCGAGTGCCAGGGCTGGATGGGTCCTGAGTCCGCCACAGATGAGGAAACTGAGGTTTGCCAGTCTTCTTCCCCATCTGTCCACCACTCCACCCTGGCACTTGTCAAACTCTCACCCCTGCTTGCTGCAGATCGGGCAGCATTTTCAACTTTGCTTAGGAGAAAAGTGCCGAGAATGGGAGATGGGGGGAGACAGACACAGCCTTCACCTGATGCAGTTTAGGGATCTCCCCGCCGACCCGGGTGGAGCTGATGTGGGGGGCGGGGAGCAAGATCCATCCACGCACTGATCTGATCCGTGCAGATACCACAATTTCACCGTATACAGAGTTACCCCCATGATCCTAAAAGGCACAGAGCAAAAGCCGTTCATCTCTCTTCCCCCTAAGCACACAACCTGCACGTGATTTTTAACCTGGGGCAGAAGGGCCTCCCTAACCTCCCGGGCTGCTCCTAAGATCAGCACTGAGGGAGCGTAGGCGGCAGTCTCCAGCCGAGGACGTTCGGGGAGCGCTTCCTGGAGGAGGCGGTGCGTTTCGCGCGCTCGGGGCGGACGGGCCAACCCTTCTTGTCACACTCACCGTTGTCCGGAGAGGTGTACGCAGTGTTCGGGCTGGCTCGCCGGCCGCCCCCGCCGCCAGGCATGCTCAGCGTCTGCAGCTGCCGGACCAGCTCAGGCATGCGGTCCCAGTGGCCCTCGGCACGGCAGCGCTCCAGCTCGCTCTCCACCTTCAGGTGGGAGCTGTGCGCGCCCTTCGCAGCCATCTTCGCGCGGGCGCTGTCATGGAAGGTGCGACCGAGAAGTGGAGACCCGGTCGGGGGCGGCGTCCCGGCTGGGGCGCACTCGCGGGCGGAGTCGACGGGGGCGGCGACGGCAGCCGGGGCCCGGGTGGCGGCGGGGGACCGGGCGCCGGCGGGCGGGCAGGGACAGCAGCACCCAGCGCACCGCCCGGCGCCTCTGGGCTGCGGCTCCGGCTGCTCGGTCCCGAAGCGTTCAGGAGCAGCCTCCGCCTCTGCCGCAGCAGCTCCTGGCGCTGCAGCCTCCGCCTCTGCTGCAGCAGCTGCCACAGCCCCCGCCCCGGGTCCGGGCGCCGCCAGCTGCGGACCCGCCCCTGGCTGCAGCTCCACCCTCGCGGGGGCGTGGCGCGGCCCCAGCGAGCTGAGCGCGCGGGCCGCCAGCGCGGCCACAGCAGCCAGGCGCGCGACGGGCGTTCGCGGCCCGCTCGGCGCCCGCCCCCCGCCGCCGACGCAGTGTGGGAGCTCACTTTAATGCTGCACGGAGCCCCGGCGCCAGGGGGCGCCTCGCTCCCCGCCCCTTCCCCATCCCATCCGGGTTCTTGGCCTAGCGGACCCCCGCTCGGTGACCCGGCTTTGTGTGGTGGCCCCGTCACCACTGCTGCCCCCGCACGTCACAAATCCGAGGAGAGGCCAGCTGGTCGGCCCCAACTCCCACAGCCAGTCTCCCTGGAGCTGGCCTGCTGCGGCATCCACCCGACCCTTCTGGGACGCTTGAGCCTGGAGTGCCGCCCCCAGGGTGCTTGGGAGGAACCAGGCCGGTCCTAGCCTGACCCTCTGGACGCCCCCACTCTGACAGTGTTTGGATTTTCTTTCTTAACAGCGGAGTTCCCCTTTCCAAACTGACTCCCTAACTAGCCGGCTGGCCCGTCCTCTGCAGAACCTCTGCTTCCCTGATTTCTTAAAGGCTTTAAGCTGTTTTTCCAAGTTGTATTTGTTTATTTCCTCATCCTGATGTCCAAAGACTGATCAAAGCTATACGTAGTACCCAGCAGGGGTTAGCCCAGCGTTGTGAGCTGCCCAGAAGTTCAAAGGATTATAGGTCAGGGCCCAGAGGGAGGCTCGTTCTGGTGGCTCCGCCTCTGGTATCACCGGAGGTCTTCACTGCCTGATATGAGGCCTTGGGAGTGAGTTTTAACACTTTTAGCGTCAGGAGACTCCCTGCGTCGTGTTTCTGGACTACTGTGGGAAGGCTTCTATGTCAAGCAGAGTCCAAGGTTCAAATGCTTAGTCCCATGGGACCCTTTGCTTCTGGATCCGCAGGTTTGAGGCAAGTCTTCCCGTCCCTGCCTCACTCCCAGCTGACCCCTGGATACCGTCCTCATCAGGTTCCAATTGCAGCTCCATTCCTTGCTTGGTGACCATGGTGCTGCTCTGAGAACCTGGGGTCAATTCTAAACCCCCTGAAGCCAGGAGGTAGGTGAAGGAAAACTGGGACAGCTCTGGCTGTTGGGATTTAGAAACAATTTACTCAAGCAACCATAAACCCCTGGCTTACTCCTGTCAACTCCTCAAGCTGGCTTTGTATTACTCTTTGACTGCCCTTGATGGTCACCAGAACCGGATTTCACTTGGAGAGAGAGATTGGATTAGGATGGCCAGAGAACACACTGTGATTTGTCTGGAGCCTGGCATTCCTGGGAGTCAGCCTTGGGCCAAGGAGTGAATAGCAGGGTTGATGATGGAGGTGACCTTGGCAAACCTTCCCTCCTCTCTTTTTTCTTCCCAGTCCTTTGCCAACTCCACCCCCAGGTTGCAGAACACTAGGACACTAAGTGAAGAGGAAATCACTGCTTGTTTCTTTGCCGGGGTCACCAGTGTATTTGTGGGCATGAGGGGTGTGGGGAGGAACATAGTCTTCTTGGGTCACATTTGTAACAAGTGTTTCTCAACACTATGATAAATACTTCTGTCTGCAGTCGCCAGAAAGACTCAGGAATCCTCATAATTATCTCTTAGTTCTTTCCCAGGAACCTTTGGCATATCAGGTTGTCTGGAGTAAGGGGCTTACCTCCATGGGATACATCTTGTCTTAGGTAATGCCCTTTCCTTTAACAAATTAACTTCTCTGTGGGACTCTATGCCCTCTCTGAGCCAAAAGAGGAAGCAGATGAATTAGCTCATCTCATCTATGGAATGCAGAAAAGGTTGTCTACATATTGGTTAAGAATAGACTTACAGGGCAATTTAAGGCCTTTAGGGCCCTGGTTGTGCACCTGTGAAAAGTAGAAGGGACTGTCAGTAAACTCAGTGGCACAATAGTCCAGGTACTGTACAATAGAGTGCTAGGTTTTTTGATGTAGAGAGATAACAAAGAAAGCACAGCACACATCTACAATTGTAAAACACACAATCTCCTGAGCTCTTGAAGATGAAATAGTATTTCAGTTTTATACCCTAGAGAAACTGAGAATGGTTATTTTATTGCTATTATTATTATTGATATTGTTATACTTGGAGCATTCAGAAGTTGGTTTTACTTACAGCCTGGGGTCCTTAACAAATGCATTCCTGCCCACTGGAATGTTTGACCAGGAGGGTAGGAGTGTTACAAGGACTGAGACCAGACGTGAAGACGACTTCTCTTTAAGGCTTTTGATTATTAGTTTCACTCCTTCTTTAGCACCTTGTTTTAGATGCTATTGTGTGAGTTTAGGTAAAGGTTTGGGTGGGTCAGTCTGAACCTCAATGAGTTTAACTCCAGTAGACTATCAGTAGAATTTTTTGACCACAAGAGGGTTTTAACCTAATGCTTGCTTTACATACAAAGGTATTGATAAATCAATATCCGAAATTTCTTAGTTCCAGGGTTTTTCAAAATGTTTAGTGGAGCTTTGGAGATATGACTGTGGGGCTATTTCCCATTCTAGTGTTACATGCATATTAAATGCCCTATTTTTGTTTTAAGGTAATACACAAGAAAAGAGCCAGGTCACATCCAATTCGGAATCTACTCTTGAATGCCATCTCTAGATAGTTAAAGGGCCTAGCCCTGAAGTCTCCATCAGACTTCTCCTCTCTTGACAAAGAACTAAATCAAAGCACATTTTCCTTTCACAGGAAAGATTAGGATAGCCTCCAAAGACCTTGACCAACATTGACAGCTTTCCAGAACCCCTATGGTTTCCTATATAATCAGTGGCCCTTTAAGTTACTCCTGGGGATCATCCCATTCTGACTTTTTCATTGAGTGTTTTGCATCTGAGGCTCTTTTTGTTTGTTTGTTTGTTTTTTTTTTTTTCCATTGTCCTTCCTTGTAACGATGTGATGCGTGAGAGCCGGTTGCCTCCCAAGTAGCTGGGATTACAGGCGCTCGCCACAACGCCCGGCGGTGTTCTTTCCTGGTGGTAGAGACGAGGTCTTTTCTCTGGCTCACTCATGCTTATGCTGGTCTCGAACTGTGAGCACTGGAAATCCACCCGCCTTGGCCTCCCACAGCGCTGGGATTACAGACGTGAGCCACCACGCCCAGCCAGCATCTGAGGCTCTTACTAGCATTATAAACTAATTGTTATGTATCTCACTGCTCCAGATTATATGTCCCTTAAACAATTCTAAATTCCTCTGCAATATTCTATCTTGTCTAGGCCTTAAAGTCTTTGACAATGGCTTTTAGCTGGAAATGAAACCAGGGCTTAAATCAACCAAAGATATTTTTAATTCAGAAAGAAATTTCCATTAGAGTGAAGTGAGCTTTGGGGTACCTAGCCAACCAGGAGGAAAGGGGAATGTGCCAGTGGGAGAGAGAAGGGCAGAGGAATTTGGAGGAGCATGGGGTGGGGGAAGAGGAATAGTAGGTTTGAGCTGTGATATTGGGGGTGAGGGGGTACCTAAAAGATAGTTTTAAGTTGTTCACCTTTTCGTTTTTGTTTTGGCCAAAGAATCTGCTAAGGAAATAATTTTGGGATCTGCTTTCTTTTGGATGCTTTCTCATGCTAATAAAAAATAAAGACCATTAGATGTTTGGAATTGTGTTCCCTTTAAATCCTAAAGCATTTCTTAAGTGAATATTTTGCCCATATTAGAAGTTCCTTGTAGTAGCCACTGTAACGCTAAATGACCCATGCTGAAATCATGCTATGTAGAAAGATAAGCAAATATATTTGGGTTACAACATGAATTACATATAATAAACAGAAGTCTAGCCCGATGAGGTGATAGACTTGAGGCTCATATTGAGACAAGCATGTCGGAATCTACAAATGGTGAGTCAAGAGCTGCTTGTGCATGCTGTAGCTCAGAGCCCCCAGCCTCACACTAGACCTTTTCTAGGGTCCTGATGAATTCATAATTCCCAGCATATGGAGGGTTTGGAGAGATCTTTCCAGAGCCAAACTATCACAGACAAAATAAGACAAGTCTGAGTAAAATTCTCATGAAGTTTTGATCAGGGACAAAACGTCTAGGCCAGCTTAGGGACAGAATTATTGAGACCTACACTTGTCCTCTTCACTAAATGGATGCACAGCAAAAAATGACAAAGATGGATGCACACAAGTAGTAGTGTCAGTAATAAGACAGAGATCCACCAGGGAAATATATTTTAAAATATGGTCAAGGATTTCTAAAAGAGGTTACCTGATTGCTAGGAGACACAATAGACTTGGTATTTGGGGAAATAAAATAAAAAGAAAAATTTTTTTAAATTAATTGGAGCGTGGGCCCAATGTAAGACTTAACATCGCTGTGGTTTCAGTCTGAAAGACCACCTGGAAGCTCAAGGCCTCTGAGGATCACATCACCTTGGAGTCAGGGGCTTTGGGCTGCAATGGCGAGATCTCAGCTGAATCACAGTTGGCCTCAATAATTGAATGCTTCCTGAAAATACCATCAAGATGACTTTGTGCTAAGGCAAAGCTGTGTTCTCATCACAGGAAGGGAAGCGTCATAGCAGTATCTAGAATGGGGAGGAATATTTATGAAGGGTTGGGGCCTATTTTCTTTCTTTTTTTTTTTTGAGACAGAGTCTCACTTGTTTCCCTTGGTAGAGTGCCGTGGCGTCACAGCTCTTAGCAACCTCTAACTCTTTGGGCTTAAGCGATTCTACTGCATCAGCCTCCCAAGTAGCTGGGACTACAAGCGCACACCACAATGCCCAGCTATTTTTTGGCTGTGGTTGTCATTGCTGTTTGGCAGGGTCGAGCTGGCTCAACCCACCACCTCCTCTGTATGTGACTGGCGCTCTAGCCGCTTGAGCTACAGGCACCAAGCCTTTTGTTTTGTTTTGCTTTGTTTTTTTTTTGAGATGGAGTCTCAAGCTATTGCCCTGGGTAGAGTGCTGTGGCGTTATAGCTCACAGCAACCTCCAACTCTTGAGCTTAAGCAATTCTCTTGCCACAGCCTCTGAAGTAGCTGGGACTACAGGCACCCACCACAATGCCTGGTTATTCTGTTGTTGTTGCAATTGTCATTGTTGTTCTAGCTGGCCCCAGCCAGCTTGGGTATATGTGGCCGGTGTCCTACCCACTGAAGTACGTGCGCCACCTGCCTATTTTAAGGCAGCTCTTCCAATGAGGGAGCTTGATTAGGACTGGGCAAGAATCATGATACAATAATTTATGTCCCTCGTGGGGAAAGGTGAGGGTTTTGAGGCCAATGTCTCAGAGAGTAAACAGCAATTTGAGGCTATGTGTTGAAAAGTTGCAGAGTTCATTTAAATGGTTTCTTTTTAAAACATCTGCAAAAAACAATAAAGTTATTTACAATTTTTATCACTCTGGGCAAGAATTTCCTGTAATAGTAAAGCCACGTTGATGTCAGCAGTAAGCTGGTTGGGTGTATGTTTTCTGCTCTTCCTGTGTACTGATTCAAAATTTATTATATGGATCAAGATATCCACTTTGCCTCTAGAAACTCATTCTTTTTCAAAAAATTTTTTACTTCAAATTATTGTGGGTACATACTAGTTGTGTTTATTTATGGTGTACATGTGATATTTTGATACAGGCACACAATGTGTATAATCCAATTAGGGTAATTGGGATATCCATCATATCAAGCATTTATCATCTCTTTGTGTTAGGAACAGTCCATTTCCGCTCTTTTAGTTACTTTAAAGTATACCATAACTTATTGTTGACTACAGACACTTGTGCTTATCAGTATTCTTATACTAGTTGTCACTGTCTGTGAGTAGTTAGGCTGGGGAGCAGGACCAAGTGCTCCCAGCCAACCAGAAGTGAGACACCAAGCCTGATGGAGTGTCCTCCCCACCTCTATGTGGCCTCTTCTTTCGTACTTGCCATTTGGGGTCTGCTATACCCTCCGTTCCTAGCACATAGTCGATTTCTGACCAGAGCTCTGTTTTTTATGATGCCCTACCTTGCTGTCACCCTAAAAATCCTAAATTTGAATGTGGATTAAACCTTTGCTTCAAGGCCAACAATCATTTCATCCCCTCAGATTATCTGTTTGTGTAATGTAGAGCAGTGACAAACTGCCCTTCCAATAGTCATGTGTATGACCCATGATCCTTACACTTGGAAATCAATTTATACTTCTTACCATAATGATTGGCTCATAACTTTTCTTGCTTGTGGTATCTCACATCTTACTTAATTATTAGCACCAAATCAGCCCTCCCACAATGTTTACATTAAAACTCTGCCAGGAGCTTGCTGTATAGTCACTTTTTTCCTTTGACAATTGCCAGAAAAAAACCACATGTAATCATTAAGGCAAGGAACAAAGTCCTGCACAGGTAAGCTTCAAAATCATGAATTCCTGTGCTTGTGCACTCAGTAATTATTTGTTGCACGAATTTTAGAATCTCAGAATGTCTCAGATTTTCCCACATCTGGGAGATGAGAGCTCTGTATCCATTTTTAAGGCTTTTGTGCATAAATTTTCTTGATGTACTATACAATGATACTTCATCAAACATGAGTTTTGGGCAGCAATTGCATCATCTTTTATTAATTTTACAAGTTCCTTTCTCTTACCTACCATCGCTGGGGCACCATCAGTAATGATACCAGATATGGTGACAATGAACAAAGAAAATCACTTTAACATATTCTTCACTGCTTTCTATCAGTATCTTTAGTTATTTCTTTTCATGGCACTAAAAAAGCTATTTCTTCAGTGACATTATATTCGTCATCAATAACTCTAATAAAAATAGCAAGTTGAGTCATATTTGTAGCATCAGTGCTGTCATTCATCACCAAAACATAACATTTAAACTAGCAGCTTTAGTCTCCACACTTCTTTTAATAGATTTCCTAGTTTCTTCGATTCACTTGGCTATAGTCCCGTGAGACAAACTGACTTTAGAAATATCCTTCTTTTTTTCAGAGCAAATTAGATCTGCCATGCTTTCCATACATTGCTTAATAAACTCACCATCAGTAAATGGTTTTGAGGTTTTTTAATATTAAATATACTACCACATAATTGAGCTTTTACAATGGAATCTGAGTTGTAATTAAAATAAAAAATTTGTGGGGCAGCGCCTGTGGCTCAGTGAGTAGGGCACCGGCTCCATATACCAAGGGTGGCGGGTTCAAACCCAGCCCCAGCCAAACTGCAACAACAAAATAGCTGGGCGTTGTGGCAGGTGCCTGTTGTCCCAACTACTTGGGAGGCTGAGGTAAGAGAATCACCTAAGCCCAAGAGCTGGAGGTTGCCTGTGAGCTCACAGCCCTCTACTGAGGGCAACAAAATGAGACTCTGTCTCTAAAAAAAAAAAAAAAAATTGTTGAGAAGACAGACTTTTTTCCAGTTTTGCTATTTTGTCTGTTTTTACATATAATGCCTTTTCAAATTATAGTCTTTGAAAATTTGTACAAATTCCCTACAAATTAAGCAGAGAGCTTTCCTATTTGCCTCAACAGAAAAGTCTCCCATCTGTCCATTTTTCACTAAACAATCCTCCTTTATCTGTAATTTGTCTTTGTTTAGGTTCTGTTTTTTGGTTTGTTGGTTTGTTTTTTGTTTTGAGACAGAGTCTCAAGCTGTCTCTCTGGGTAGAGTGCCATGGCATCTTACAGCAACCTCCAACTTGGGCTCGAGAACTTGCCTCAGTTTTTCTATTTTTTAGTAGAGACAGGGTCTCATTCTTTGCTCAGGCTGGTCTTGAACCCATGAGTTCAAGCTATCCACCCACCTCGGCCTCCCAGAGTGCTAGGATTACAGGCATGAGCCACTGCGCCCAGCCTTAGGTTCTATTTTCTTTTGAGATATTGTGGAAGCCATGCCTGGTTTAAAAAATAATAATAGGCTCTGCGCTGACCACATACACTGGGGCTGGCAGATTCAAACCCAGCCCTGGGGCCTCCTAAAAAACAATGACAACTACAACAACAACAACAACAAAAAAGAGCCAGGGCTTGGTGTCTGTAGCTCAGGGAATAGGATGCCAGCCACATACACCAAGGCTGGCAGGTTCGAGTCCAGCCTAGGCCTGCTAAACAACAATGACAACTGCAACCAAAAATAACCAGGCGTTTTGGTGGGTGCCTGTAGTCCTAGCCACTCTAGAGGCTGAGGCAAGAGAATTGTTTAAGGCCAAGACTTTGAGGTTGCTGTGAGCTCTGATGCCACAGCACTCTACGGAGGGTGACATAGTGAAACTGTCTCAAAAAATAATAATAATAATAATAAATAAGGGACTGTATTTACTTTTTTTTTTTTTTTTTTTTGAGACAGACCCCCAAGCTGTCACCCTGGATAGAGTGCCATGGCATCACAGCTCACAGCAACCTCCAATTCCTGGGCTCAAGCGACTCTCCTGCCTCTGCCTCCCAAGTAGCTGGGACTACAGGCGCCCCCCACAATGCCCGGCCACTTCCTGGTTGCAGCTGTCACTGTTGTTGG
This sequence comes from Perodicticus potto, assembly GCA_963574655.1. Taxonomy (NCBI): domain Eukaryota; kingdom Metazoa; phylum Chordata; class Mammalia; order Primates; family Lorisidae; genus Perodicticus; species Perodicticus potto. The sequence continues at coordinate 29,076 of CAUYRH010133690.1, forward strand.
GCAGGCCCGGGCTGGATTCAAACCCGCCAGCTCAGGTGTACGCGGCCGGCACCCTAGCCTGTTGAGCCACAGGCGCCGAGTCTTTATTTACTTTTATTAAGAAAATTAATTGACAGGAAACTAGAATGCAAGGTTCAGGCCCTTCCACACTGTGGCTGCCAGTGAAGGGCGAGATGGAGGTTGATTGCAGCGAGGTGGGCAAAGTGTGAGGCCACCACAGAGATGTGGAAGTACCTTAATACTCCAAAAAGAATGCTTACATTACTCCTAAATAACATTAAACACTGAACATTCCAATGGTAGATCAAAGTATTATTGGTAATCGCTGTTTGCCAAGTCACTATGCAGACACGTATCATCTGACGGTGTCAATTCCGCTGTGCTTGGAAGGTTTTGTTTTTTGTTTTTTTTCTTTTTTGAAACAGAGTATCACTATGTCACCCTGAGTAGAATGCTGTGGTGTCACAGCTCACAGCAACCTCAAACTCTTAGGCTTAAGCGAGTCTCTTGCCTCAGCCTCCCAAGTAGCTGGGACTACAGGTGCCTGCCACAACGCCCGGCTATTTTTTGGTTCTGTCATTGTTGTTTGGCAGGCCCTGGCTGGATTCAAACCCGCCAGCTCCAGTATATGTGACTGGTGCCCTAACTGCTGAGCTACAGGTGCTGAGCCCCTTTGTTAGGTTTTTAAATACTTAAAAACTGAGCCTTAAAAGAGTTAAGATTTTAATAGCCTTGTTACTTTCTTAAAGTCTTTTAATTATTACTCTATTTAAATAAATGACTACTATGTTTACAGTAACCTATAATTCTATTTTAATCAAGTGTTTTAAACCTTTTAAAATCTGACGGTTTCTCTATGATCAAAATACTAACTTAAAGCCTAGCACAGTGGCTCACGCCTGTAATCCTAGCATTCTGGGAGGCCAAGGCGGGTGGATTGCTTGAGTTCACAAGTTCGAGACCAACCTGAGCAAAAGCGAGACCCCCATCTCTACTAAAAATCAAAAATCTGAGGCAAGAGAATGGCTCAAGCCCAAGAGTTGGAGGTTGCTGTGAGCTATGACGCCATGGTACTCTATCCAGAGCTACAGCTTGAGACTCTGTCTCGAAAAAAAAAAAAATACTAACTTAAGTCTTTTTTGGCCTAAAATTAACTATGAGATTGCCCATTGGAGTCCCTAAATAAAGCCAAAATAAAAAACAAAAACAAGGGTGGCACTGTAGCTCAAGAGCTAAGGCGCCGACCACATATACCAGAACTGGCAGGTTCAAATTCGGCCCAGGCCTGCCAAGCAATGACTACAACCAAAAAAGAAAAAAAATAGCCGGGCGTTGTGGTGGGCGCCTGTCGTCCCATCTACTCGGGAGGCAGTAGAATCGCTTAAGTACTGGACTTTGAGATTGCTGTGAGCTGTGATTCAAAAGCACTCTACCCAAATTTATAGCTTGAGGCTCTGTCTCAAAAAAAAAAAAAGCCTCTCATCCTAGAGAAATATTAAATTGGACGTACTTGATAATTTATATAACATTGTCAAATATATAATAGTAGATCTTCTTTCTGTTGTATTTAGGTATATTATAAACATTTTAAATATATTTAAATTCATACAAATCTAATGTATTATAGTCATAATTTTAACTCTTGCTAGATCTTCCCTAAACTTTTATTTATTTATGTTATTAATATAAATATTCTGAAGATCATACAAAATTTATAAGAGTCTAATGATCCAGATGTGACATGATTAGTCACAATTCAGATTAATTTAAAATGCTACATACAATAAAAATTAGTTAAATTTTTTTTTTTAATTTCCTTGCCAATTAAAAATTTTCATCAGATTTTAGCCATGGGTAGTTTGTTTGTCATCCTCAATTATCATTTTAAATTCTTCTCTAAAAACATTTACAATCAATTGTAGTCCAAAATTACATTTCACAGAAATGTTAACAAAAACATTTAAACACAGGGCGGAGCCTGTGGTTCATCCAGTGGGGCTCCGGCCCCATGTGCTGAAGGAGGCGAATTCAAACCCGGCCTCTGGGCAGTGTGGTGGGCACCTGTAGTCCCAGCTACTCGGGAGGCTGAGGCAAGAGAATCGCCTAATCCCAGGAGTTGGAGGTTGTTGTGAGCTGTGTGACACCACGATAAAGTGAGACTCTGTCTCTACAAAAAAAAACCAAAAAAGCATTTAAACACAGATTTTTTTTTTTTTTTTTGTTGAGACAGAGCCTCAAGCTGTCACCCTGGATAGAGTGCTATGGCATCACAGCTCACAGCAACCTCCAATTCCTGGGCTCAAGCGAGTCTCTTGCCTCCTCCTCTCAAGTAGCTAGGACTACAGGCACCTGCCACAACGCCCGGCCATTTTTTGGTTCCAGCCGTCATTGTTGTTTGGCGGGCCGGACTAGATTCGAACCTGCCAGCTCAGCTGTACGTGGCTGGAGCCTTAGCCCGTTAAGCCACAGGCGGTGAGCCTAAACACAGAGTTTTGATACTTTTATGATCAATAGCCTAAAGACAAACTTCCAAAATGTTAACAAAAACTGATACATAAAAACTGCTAACAAAAAAGATTGCTAACTCAACATCAAACAGAACAAAAATTACATA
>CAUYRH010133692.1:0-12936 GCA_963574655.1 Perodicticus potto
GAATGTTATCACAATCAGGTTGATGAAAATATCTTTGATTGTATCTGAAGCCCGTACACTGTACCCCATGACTGAATTATTGTACACAGATATGATTTAATAAAAAAGAAAATATAAAAAAATAAAAAAATAAAAAAAAAAGAACACTGCAGATCCTCAACTGTAAGTATGTATGAACTCCTCATTTTCATTGTTAATCCATTCATTATTAAAAGCTGCCTTGTTTCTAAACTGACAGTTTACTTCACATTTAGCCAGGGATATACATAGAGTTCAAAAAGATATGTAAAAAGATAACTAAAATTCTGAAATTCTGAAAAACAGAATGGAAGTTGAAGAGTCACTTAGTAAATTAATATAAAATATTAAAATTCAACTATCTGGCCATAAAAAAAGGAATAAAATCCTGTCATTTTCAGCAGCATGAGTAGAACTGGAGGTCATTAAGTTAAGTGAAATAAGCCAGGCTCAGAAAGACAAATACACATGTTTTCACTCATATGTGGGACCTAAAAAAGTTGACCTTATGGAAGTAGACAGTAGAATGATAGATACCAGAGACTGGTAAGGAGTGGGGGGATGAAAAGAAGTTGGTTAAATGACATAAACATACAGCTGGATAGAAGAAATAAGTGTACAATAGCACGGTAGGGTCACCATGGTTAACAATAATTTATTGTATATTTCAAAACAGCTAAAAGAGAAGATTTAAAATGTTCCAAACACAAACAATAAATATTTGAACTGACAAACATCCTAAATACCCTGAATTCTGTACATGTGTTAAAATAGTGCATGTACTCCATAAATATATACAAACATATATGAAGAGAACTATGTAACTTAACAGAGCAAGCACAAGAACAACCACAAAAAAAAGAGGATTTTCTTTTTAAAGGGGTTTGGGGACTAGCAAAAAGCATAGGTGATGGCAATATGTTTAAAGATAATTAACCTGGAGCATAGGAATAAGATTGATGAGTTAATCAGGTACATTGCCTGAAGTCTTCACCGAAACACAATTTTGTTGAAAAGGTATAACCCAACCATCCAAGGTTGTTTAGATAACAACATATTCTGGGCCAAAACAAGAAGTGCAAATATCACTTTAATCTTCATTATGCTAGAAGTGTAAAGTGACAATACTACAATTTGCTTCATAGCTATTTTATTTCCATAATTGCTTCAAAGGTTAGAGAATCATGGGGTTATAGGACCTCATTTTTATCTTTTTTTTTGCAGTTTTTGTCTGGGGCTGGGTTTGAACCCGCCACCTCCAGCATATGGGGCAGGTGCCCTACTCCTTTGAGCCACAGGCACCACCCGGGTTATAGGATCTTAAACCTGAATCTTCAAAGATCTTCTAATCTTCTCCCACATTTTACAAATATTCTGTGTTACATTATGTAGTATATAACTGAAATAATAAAAAAGCTTAAGTAGCTAAATCTACTTTGACTCCTAACTTTCAATTTAATTGATGAGAAAAACATCTTACATTTGCATTTAGTTCGACCCTGTCCCCATAACTTTCAGATTCGATTTGTTCAAACTTCACTATTGCGTAAGACAGAGGTACAACATCATACAACTGAATTCTTTAATTGAATATATTACTGAAGTGCTTATTGATAAAATTTTATATCAAAATAAACATGCAAAAATTGGTCATTTTTCTTCTCTCATTTGAGTTCTCATTGTCACCAAAATAGATTTTTAAATCATATTTCCTGTGGTAATCACTCTAAAAATCTTCAATGTTCTTCAATGTTAGTGAATAAACAACAACAAAAAAAAAAACTTGAGACAAAAATCTTTTTGCATATTTACCATTGAAAAAATAAATTTACTTTGTTAAAAAACTGAATTAAACAGATGCTTATATTTTCTCTGTCAAGGAAGTAGTCCTAAAAATAGGGTTATATACATTATCTGACCAGTTGGTTTGGAAGGCAGGCAGGTAAAAATCACCTTCTTTTAATTAGGAGTTGACCAACCTGGGAAATTACACAGAAGATCTCGTTTTTCCCCTTTGCAATCAGCAGAAGTCATCTATTTATAATAAAACAGTAATACCCAACATAGCTTTGACCCTGCAAGTACTTGTATAAATCCTGGTTGTATGGAAGGGGGAGGTCTCCTGGCCACTGGTCTGTGTCATTCTCTTTTAAGTATCATAAGCTTTTACCAATAGCACTGGGCTATGCTTAAACATATTCACAGATGAAATAGTGCCCATTTTCAGATATCAGAGAATTGGTCTCAAGTTTTTTCAGAACAGCATACTCATCAATGCATTGGGAAGGTTTTAGAAATGGTGCTCCTTTTTTTATATACATGTTTTAAAATTATGTACATGTTTTAAAATTTGTACAATGATGCATTTATGGGGTTCAGGGTACTGCTTCGAAATATAATGTGAAACTCTTACATTGAACTAACATATCCATCTCAATTATACTCTTTCCTTAATAGTTTTGAAATAAAACCAGCACATTGCACCCCATAATTGCATTAATGTATAGAGCTATGATTTAATTTTAAAAATAAACAAAGAAAGAAAGAAATGGCGCTCCTTATCCAGGTCTTTTAAAGGAGTCAACTAAAGTAAAGGAAATATGCAAGATAGTTTATAAGGGTTATCATAGTACCTTAAGCTTTTGTTGTAGTAAAGACTATTACATCAAAATATTGACATTTAGCACTTTAAAGATTCTCGAGATTTAGGCAAAGTGGTGGGAAATGAACAGAGAGGGAATGAGAGTGGTATCTCCAAGTCAGTAAGCAAGAATGGACCTTCTTTACAGCCATTTCTATCAGTCTCTCATAGGGAAACTTTGATCCAAAACAGAAAAATGGGCGATGAATAAAGAGAAAACATAGATAGGTAATTATGTGCATTAAAATAATATAGTGATACCCACTTCCACTAAGCCATACACATACACATTCCATCTTATGTTGGAATAGCACCATATCAGAATGGAAAATGACCTAGCCAACTTTATAGAACTAATCAAGTCTTTTTTCAGAAAAATCTTTCTTTACTGAAACATTCCACCTTCCCTTTATAAAACATTTTTCCTATATGTCTTTGGGGTAATCTGACACTGAGTGTTTAACATGTAGTAAGCTCTTTTCTGAGGATTTCATAACGGATAACAACATTAATGTATTAAATCCTATAACAGAGAAATTATCCTATACAAGTTACAGAGCTAGTAAGGGTCAAATGCAGGACTTGAGCCAGGCAAGCTTGGTTCTCCAGAAACAAGATCATTATACTATACAAGGAAAGCTTTATAGAGGCCAGTGAGTTGCTATATTTCAATTGTACAACTACATGTGCTGGCAGGCTTTAAGTCAGGATCCAACATGTATTTTAGTCCATGCCTGGCTATGCTTCTTTCCCACATTGCAGTTGTCTCAGTCACAGTTTGGGTAAGCCCAGATGCTAACTCTGACAAAAATGAGTAAAAACCAAATGTTGCTGGAGAGTTTCTTTGAAAATTGGGGGGAAACTCAATGATGAAACAGCAGAAGACTCTAAGACTGCCAACACAATCAAAGCTGCATTTAAAAGAAAATCCCAAGAGTCCTACTTAAAATTATGGGTTCACTGAAACAGGTGAATGATATTCTCCAAGACCACTTGGAATAATATGTGGTGACCAGCTATCCAAAGAGGCTGCGAAACATGGAGACCAAGCACTTTGCATTAAAAGACAAGCCTTTGGAGTCTTCCAACAGAAAAACACAAAGTGAACATGAAGAACAGAAGTAATTATGCAAGGCCACACTACATCAAATGTGTCTGCACTGATAGCATGATTCTTAGTGGCTAACCACGTTTGTGCTAATGCTGAGAAGCCCTTTACTATTGGTGAAGAGTTGATCCCACTTGCACCTGCTGCTAAGGACATTTACCATGAACTTCTAGAATAGGCTGCAGTTCAAAAGCAGGCATGTTTTCCTCTTTGGCCTAGCACCTTAACTAGAACTGATGAAATAGAAGAGGATTTGGAGGCACAATGGTTTGAAAGGACCAATGAGTCACTGTGGTATACAATCCAGATTGACCAGTCTAACAATGTTTACAACATTGTGTTGCTTGTTTTTGTGTGATATATTTTTCAGGAGAATGTGCATAAAGGCATGTTATTTGCACTTTTGTTGCCAGCCAACACCACAGCTGCAGAACTATTTGAGTCTTTGAATGATTTCATATCAGAAAAACTAAACTGGTCATTATATGTTAGTATATGCATGGACAGAGCAGCAGCCATGACTGGACCACTTTCTGGTTTCTCTGTTTGGGTCAAGATGGTTGCTTCTGAATGTAAGTCTAAGTCATCCTGTGTCATCTCTAGAGAAATGCTGGCAAGCTGAAAAATGTCACCTGAATTAAATAATATTTTATTGGATGGACTTAAAATTATCAACCACGTTAAAGTACATGCCTTTAACTCATGCCTGTTCACATAGCTCTGTGAGATGGACACAGAGTATACATGACTTATAAAAAAGCAAGATGGCTTTCTAAAGACAGATCACTGGGCAGAGTTTTTGAGTTATGAGAGCCGCTTCAGAGATTTCTTTTAGAAAAACAGTCACCACTGGCAGCACATTTCAGTGACACAGAATGGGTCATGGAACTTGCTTTCTTGTGTGACATAATCAACCTGCTCAATGAACTCAATCTGTCACTTTAGGGAAGAATGACAACTGTGTTCACTTCAACAGGTAAAGTCATTGCACTCAAAGCCAAACTGCAATTAGGGGGGTGACAAGTGAAACTTGGAATTTTTGACATGTTTTAAACATTAGCAGAAATTTTAAAACAACTGAGTCAGGGCCTTCTTCCTCCCAGCTATTGTATCTCAATTTTCAAAAGAATTTGAGCATTACTCTGTAACCACAAGAGACCCCCAAACAGGGAAGGAATGGATCCATAAAGCATTTGTGAATAAGCCAGGTGAATCAGCTTTGGACATGCTAGAAGACAATCAACTGCTGAAGATCACAAATGATGGTGACCTTAAAAGTGTGCTGGAGACAACTACACTTCTTCATACATTCTGGATTAAAGTCAAGGGAGAATGCCCTGAGATTGCCATACAAGCACTGAAAAGCCTGCTTCCATTTCCAACACCCTAACTTTGAGAAGCAGGATTTTCTGCAGTGACAGAAACCAAAATGAGACTATGGAATAGCATAGACATAGCAACACACTTCATGTGTCTCTGCCTGCCATCACCCCCAGATGAGACCAACTATTTGCTGAAAAACAAGCTAAGGGCTCCCACCGAGTCTTCATTATGCTGAGTTGCATAATTATTTTATTATATATTACAATATACTAATAATAAAAATAAAGTGTGCAATAAATGTAATGCACTAAACCATCCTGAAATCATCTCCCCCACTCCTCAGACCACGAAAACACTCTCTTCTGTGAAACTTGTCTCTGGTGCCAAAAAGGTTTGCGACCACTGCTGAAAAGTACACAGTCTTTAGGAAGAAAACTTTCCCCCAGGCTCTCAACTGAATTTCGCTTGTAGACCATGGTTTTCCCCAAAAAACAATAAAAGAATTCATATCTATAAATATATATTGTACAATATATATCTAATAGTATAATATAAAATAAACAGAACTATTACTACATTAATTTACATACATTAACAATATAATATTAATAATAGAATATGTATATCGAGAGGGTTCCCACAAATGAATACACATTTTAAGAAAGGAAAAAATCTGTATTAAAATTATAATAATCTTTACCAATAACAAAGGATGAATATAAGTCCATTTGACTTCTACAATTACAAGAGGCACTCCAAGTGGTTACCATCAGCATCCAGAACCTTCTGATTATACTGAACAACTGCTTCAGCAACTCTGGAGCCACTCACAATACTACATCCGTCAATCAGGTTCATTTCATTCAATGCATATAATAATCTTGGGATGAAAACTTTCCATTTTAAATGAAAACATGTCCTTTTGTTCATATCAGAAAACAGTAAATAATATAGCTAGCCTACAAACCCAGATCTGAGTTCAAAGGCATTTGTCTTTGTAACTATTTCCTGCTGCCATCTAAGCCTCAATGTTAAACAACTTTGAACAGTATATAAATGAGCATTTGGGAAATTGAAGGTGGAGCAAACATTTTTTCTGAAATTCTTCCAAACCTAAATTACATGAGGACAGAAAATATGTTTTATTTACCACTATTACTTAGTTCCTAGTATAGCACCATGTACCTGATAGTCAGCATATAGTTGCTAAATATGTGAAAATAAATTAATTAAATAATAATCATTCTTAATGATATGATCTACTCTGCTAATGAGTGTTATTTAAAATTGGTTTTACAGAACATCTGACATTTTAAGTTTGAAAACTATATTACAATAATTGTTTAACTTATACAAATTTTGTCAAACTGTCTTCTATTCAGAAAACCCTTTAACTTCAAGGTTCCATGGTTTTGTAATAACAATATATGCCACTTTTCCATAATTAAAAGGTACTGTATTCTTAGCCAAAATTAAATAAGGAAAAGAGTATTAAAAACCTCAAAAAATTCATAAAATTATACACTTCTGTAGAAAAATATACCAAAACCACAAATAGTATCAAATAATGGGTTTGATGCTGTATTTAAAACTTCATAGTGATTAAGTTATATATATAGTCATGTAAAATTATATTATTTATCTTATAGAAAATGAGGTAAATTTTTACTCTCTTATAACATCATTACCCTTATAAGTTACCCATGAAGTTTCCCTTGATGATAACCAAGCTCCCAGAATGTCCTCAATTCTAAAATGGAGTTGCTCTTGGTACTGCATACATAAATACAAAAGAAAAAAATCTATACTTAAGTGCTTTTAAAATGGAAAACATGTGGGGAGGGTGAAGGCAACATGGCCAACTGGAGCTAGCTTTCCACAGAGGCTCTCATCCAGAAGGAAAGTTAAAGGACAAAAGGTTAGGAAGTAAGCTGATGGTTTGGAGCACAGTCAAGAGAGAATGTTGAAGAATGCACCTCAACTCTGCTGATGCGAGCTGTGACCCTAATGAAATAAAACAATAGGTACAAAATCCATCACCAAGCGGACGGGAGTCACCTTCCCCCAAGAGAACGACTTGCAGTATACTTTCTACATACAAACAAGCAAGCAGAGTTCAGATCACCTCCCATTTTATCCCACAGGAGAGACCCTCTAAAAACTGTAACTTCTTACACAGAGAGGACTCACCAGTTTGCCATGGCACACTCCTGCCAGGCATAAAACTGTATATATTCTCTACCTACAATTCTGAACTCCCAGTCCTCCCCTCCACTCTCACCACGAGGTCTGGAAACCTGTCCCCCATGGAGTCCAGATTCTTGGGCATTTTCTCAAGAGGTGTGGACAGGGCAGTGGGCTGTTGCAGGTCTGTGCGGATTCTGCAGCATGGGAATAAAGGGAAATGGTGAACTAAGGGAACCATACAGGAAAGGGAGAGGTGGTGCCGCACGACACAGAGAAGTAGCAGCAGCGGAAACAATAGGGTTCACACCCTGGGGATATTTTGGAAAGACACTCCCTGTCTCTCTGTGCAACCAAAGGAAGCTGGGTATCTTCTCCTGTGGCAGCCACTGGTGGAACAGATCAGGGACAGAAACTCAGGCCCCTCGTGATTAATGCTATGCCTGAGGCAGTACCTGCCTGGGTGGGCCACGGCAGGGACGCAGATTAGAATACATTCACACAGAGATGGCAAACTCCCAGGGCGGGACTGAGCCAAAAGGATTGCTTTAGTGAGTCTAAGCAGCACCCGGCCCTCAGGGGATCATAGCTGAGACAAAGGCAGAATGGGAGAGGTAGAAACAGAGCTGAGCGTGAGTTCTAACTGTGCCTGCACCAACACAGAGTGCTACAGAGACAGACATGCCAGCTTGGGGCAATGGCAAAGACCAGGGCTGAGTCGCAGTTTCTGTGAACTCAAACAGCACCTGATCTGCAGGGGAATATATCCGGCACAGAAATAAATTCTGCCAAAATATAAGTGTCAGTAACATCAATCAGGGCAAGGCAGGGACTGAGTGAACCACCTCAGCTTCCATTAAGCACCCAAGGTTATCAGGCCTCAGCTCCCCCTGCCAGATAGTGGCAGAGAGCGGCAGCCTGGCTGAGGAGACATAGATCTCCCTGTGACTCAGGCAGATGTAAACCCTTGGAGCATCTGCTCATTGAAGAGAACTGGGTCACAGTCCTGTGGGGTTACCAGTGACTGGATGTGACAGAGGTGCAAGTGGGGGAAAGGAGGCATCAACCTTCCCAAACTAATACATTTGCTGGGTGGGTCTTTCTGACCTCACAGAGCACCAGAGTGAGTCATACTACACCTACCAACAGACCCCTGCTATTTAGTTGCCAGAGACATTTTGAAATCTCCCATCTCAGACTGCTGCTGATTGAGACAATTGATTTGGACCTCTTGAACAGGGCCAATCACCCAAGGAGTAGCCAAAGTTGTATCCTAGACGTGTGGTTATGGGAAGGTTTGATTTTCTTTTTCCAGTTGTTGCCTGTGGGGGGCAGGGGTGACTTAATTGCTGGTATTTCTCAACAGCTAAGACTTCAACACAGAGTAACTGATTCACTAGGGTAGGACAGAGACGAGCTGAAAACAAGACAGACCCACTTAACCCCACCACACCAAGCAGGTCCCCAGTGTCTCAGGTCGTACCACTGTATGGCTCCTTTGCAAAGCTCTAGGGAAAAATGTACAGACACCAGTCCCAGCTCTTGGGAAAAGAGCTGGTTAATCACTACTCCAGGAGCCCTGAATCCAATTTCATCTTATCTTCTCATCTAGCCAAATGGTGTAAAATAATCATGAGCAGAATCAGTGGAAAAACTCTGGAAACATGAAAAACCAGAGTAGATCAACTATACCAAGGAATGACTTGGTGGACACAACTAAAGATCCCATTCATAAATAAATGGCTGAGATGTCAGAAATTGAATTCAGAATTTGGATTGCAAATAAGATTAATAGAATGGAGGTAAAATTGGAATTAGAAATTCAGGGAGCATTTCAAAAGTTATCTCAAGAATTCAATGAATTCAAAGACATTGACATATTAAGACAAGAACTTGCAGCCCTCAAAGATCTGAGAAACACAGTAGCATCTCTCAGTAACAGAACAGAGCAGGCAGAAGAAAGGATTTCTGAAATTGAAGACAAAGCTTTTGAACACTCCTAAATGCTCACAGAGGAAGAGATGTGGAGAGCAAAAATGGATCATTCTCTCAGAGAGCTCTGGGACAATTTGAAGAAAACTAATATCTGCTTTATAGGAATCCCTGAAGGCGACAAGGTGGCTTTGAAAGGCACAGATGCCCTATTTCACGAGATAATGAAGGAGAAATTCCCAGACATGTCAAGAGATTCTGAAATTTAGGTAGCAGACAGTTTCAGAACCCCAACATGACGCAATCCAAATAAAATATCTGCTATACACATTATAATTAACTTCACCAAAGTTAAAATGAAAGAGAAATTCTGCAAGCAGCCAGATGCAAGAAAACCATAACATACAAGGGGAACAATATAAGAATGACTGCAGATCTTTCTGCTGAAACCTTTCAAGCCAGAAGAGGATGGTCATCGACTTTCAATCTCCTAAAACAAAACAACTTTCAGCCCAGGATCCTGTATCCAGCTAAACTGAGTTTCATTTATGATATAGAAATTAAATATTTTAATGACATTCACATGTTGAAGAAATTTGCCATAACTAAACCAGCTCTCCAAGATATTCTCAGACCTTTCCTCCATAATGACCAGTACAATCCTCCACCACAAAAGTAAACTCACTCAAAAACTTTTGATCAAATTCCAACTTCCACAGTGGCAAAACAATTAAAAATGTCCACTGGACATTCAAAAAACTCAATATCTAAAATTCTACCAGGCTTATCAATATTCTCAATTAATGTGAAAGGCTTAAATTGTCCTCTAAAGAGGCACAGGTTGGCTGACTGGATACAAAAATTCAGGCCAGATATCTGCTGAATCTCATCTTACCTTACAAGATAAATATAGACTCATATAAGAATCTCATCTTACATTAAAAGACACATATAGACTCAGGGTGAAGGTATGGTCATCTATATTTCAGGCAAATGGAAATCAGAAAAAAAGCAGGTGTTACAATTTTTTTCACAGATGCAATAGGCTTTAACTCAACAAAAATAAGGAAAGTTAAGGATGGTCACCATATTTGTTAAGGGTAACACTCAACATGATGAGATTTCAATTATTAACATTTATGCACCCAACCAGAATGTGCCTCAATTTATAAGAGACACTCTAACAGACATGAGCAACTTGATTTCCTCCAGCTCCACAATAGTCAGATATTTTAACACTCCTTTGACAGTTTGGATAGATCCTCCAATAAGAACCTAACCAAAGAAATTTTAGATTTAAACTTAACCATTCAACATTTGGATTTAAAAAATATCCATAGAACATTTCATCCTAACAAAACTGAATACACAGTCTTCTCATCAGCCCATGGAACATACTCCAAAATTGATCACATCTTAGGTCACAAGTCTAACCTCAGAATATTTAAAAGAATAGAAATTATTCCTTGCATCATCTCAGACCATCATGGAATAAAATTGAACTAAATAACAATAGGAATCTGCATACTCATACAAAAACATGAAAATTAAATAACCTTATTTAATATTCAACAAGATCCTAGCAAACAGAATCAAGCAACACATCAAACAAATTATACACCATGACCTAGTGGGCTTCATCCCAGGATCTCAAGGCTGGTTCAATATACATAAACCTATAAATGTAATTTGGCACATAAACGAATTAAAAAACAAACACCATGTTATTCTTTCAACTGATGCAGAAAAAGCTTTTGATAATATCCAGCATCCCTTCATGATCAGAACACTTAAGAAAATGGGTAGATAAGGGACATTTCTTAAACTGATAGAGGCCATCTACAGCAAACTCACAGCCAATACTGAATTGAATGGAGTTAAATTGAAATAATTTCCACTCAGATCAGGAACCAAGCAAGATTGCTCATTGTCTCCACTGCTTTTTAACATTGTAATGTAAGTCTTAGCCATCACAATTAGGCAAGAAAAGGCAATCAAGGGTATCCACATAGGATCAGAAGAGATCAAACTTTCACTCTTCGCAGATATGACTATATATCTAGAAAACATCAGAGATTCTACTAAAAAACTCTTAGAAGTGATCAAGTAATACAGCAGCGTTTCAGGTTACAAAATCAACACTCATAAATCTGTAGTTTTTATATATACCAATAGCCAAGCTGAAAAAACAGTCAAGGTCTCCTTTCACAGTAGTGCCAAAGAAGATGAAATATTTGAGAGTTTACCTAAAAAAGGATATGAAAGATCTCTATAAAGAGAACTATGAAACTGTAAGAAAAGAAATAGCTGAAGATGTTAAAAAATGGAAAAACATACCATGTTCATGGCTGGGAAGAATCAACATTGTTAAAATGTCCATACTACCCAAAGCAATATACAATTATAATGCAATCCCTACTAATGCTCAACTGTCATACTTTAAAGATCTCAACAAAATAATACTTCATTTTATATGAAATCAGAAAAAAACCTTGAATAGCCAAGACATTATTCAGATAAAAAAACAATGCAGGAGGAATCATACTACCAGACCTCAGACTATACTATAAGTTGATAGTGATCAAACAGCATGGTGCTGGCACAAAAATAGAGAGGTAGTTGTATGAAAGAGAATAGAGAACCAAGAGATAAACCCAGTTACATACCATTATTTGATCTTTGACAAGCCAATTAAAAACACTCAGTGGGGAAAAGATTCCCTATTTAACAAATGGTGATGGGTGAACTGGCTGGTGACCTGTAGAAGACTGAAACTGGACCCACACCTTTCACCATTAACTAAGATAGACTCTCGCTGGATTAAAGTTTTAAACTTAAGACATGAAACTATAAAAATACTGGAAGAAAGTGCAGGGAAAACTCTTGAAGAAATCAGCCTGGGTGAATATTTTATGAGGAGGACCAACCAGGCAATTGAAGCAACACCAAAAATACATTAACTGGGACCTGATCAAACTAAAAAGCTTCTGCACAGTAAGTAAAGCAAACAGACAGCCCTCAGGATGGAGAAGATATTTGCAGGTTATATCTCCAACAAATGTTTAAAAACCAGAATCCACCAAGAACTAAAACGTATTATCAAGAAAAGAACAAGTGATCCTGTCTGAGGGTGGGCAAGGGACTTGAAGAGAAACTTCTCTGAAGAAGATAGGCACATGGTCTACAGACATATGAAAAAATGCACATCATCCTTAATCATCAGAGAAATGCAAATCAAAACTACTTTGAGACATCATCTAACTCCAATAAGATTAGCCCACATCACAAAATCCCAAAACAAGAGATGCTGGCATGGATGTGGAGAAAAGGGAACACTTCTACACTGCTGGTGGGAATGGAAACTAATATGTTCCTTTAGGAAAGATGTTTGAAGAACACTTAGGGATCTAAAAATAGACCTGCCATTTGATCCTACAATTCCTCTATTAGGTATACATCCAGAAGGCCAAAAATCACATTATAGCAGAGATATTTGTTTACTGCAGCCCAATTCATGATTGCTAAGTCATGAAAGAAGCCCAAGTGCCCATCGACCCACTCATGGATTAATAAATTGTGGTATATGTATACCATGGAATATTACGCAGCCTTAAAGAAAGATGGAGACTTTACCTCTTTCATGTTTACATGGATGGAGCTGGAACATATTCTTCTTAGCAAAGTATCCCAAGAATGGAAGAAAAAGTATCCAACGTACTCAGCCCCACTA
>CAUYRH010133693.1:0-15477 GCA_963574655.1 Perodicticus potto
GTGGCGGGCGCCCTCAGCTATTCGGGAGGCTGAGGCAAGAGAATTGCCTAAGCCCAGGAGTTGGAGGTTGCTGTGAGCTGTGTGATGCCACGGCACTCTACTGAGGGCAATAAAGTGAGACTCTGTCTCTACAAAAAAAAAAAGTCCTATCTTACAAAAAAAAAAAGAAAAAAGAAATAAAGTCTTGGCTCGGGGCCCATTGTATCATAGTGGTTACTGCACTGGCCACATATACCCAGGCTCCCAGGCTGGCGGGTTAGAACCCAGCCCAGGTCAGCTAAACAACAATGAAAACTACAACAAAAAAATGGCTGGGCATTGTGGTGGGCACCTGTAATCCCAGCTACTTGGTAGGCTGAGGCAAGAGGATCGCTTAAGCCTAAGACTTTGAGGTTGCTGTAAGCTGTGACGCCACAATACTCTACCAAGGGCGACATAGTGAGACTCAGTCTCTAAATAAATAAATAAATAAATAAATAAATAAATAAATAAATAAATAAAAGGCAATAGGCTGGCCGCCTATGACTCAAGCGCCTAGGGCACCAGCCACACACCAGAGGTGGCAGGTTCGAGCCCAGCCCAGGCCTGCCAAACAGCAATGACAAACACAGCCAAAAAATAGGTGGGTGTTGTGGTAGGCACCTATAGTCCCAGCTACTTGGGAGGCTGAGGCAGAAGAATAGTTTAAGCCCAAAGAATTTGTGGTTGCTGTGAGCCGTGAGGCCACAGCACTCTACTGAAGGCGGCATAGTGAGACTCTGTCTCAAAAAAATTAAAAAAAGGTCTTGATTAAATTTAAAAAATACCCTCTGTTAATGCAATAAAAAAAAAAAATTCCATGCAAGAAAAGATTTTATGTAAGATTTTAATATCAGAACACTACTCAGAAATGTGTTTAAGTATTAAGCTTCCTAATAAAAACCTGCATTACTTGAAATAAAGATTAAAGTAATTTAATAAGGAGATATTTAAGGGTCGATTTTTTTTTTTTTGAGGTAAGAGCCTCAAGCTGTTGCTCTGGGTAGAGTGTGTGGCATCATAGCTCACAGCAAACTCCAACTCCTGGGCTTAAGCACTTTTCTCGACTCAGCCTCCCGAGTAGCCGGGACTACAGGTACCCGCCACACCACCCCCAGCTATTTTTTGGTTGCAGTTGTCGTTGTTTGGCAGCCCCAGGCTGGATTCGAACCCACCAACTCTGGTGTATGTGGCTGGCACTGAGCCTGAAGGGTAAACTTTTATTGGTTCAAGCAACTTTTTTTTTTTTGAGACAGAGCCTCAAGCTGTTGCCCTGGGGAGAGTGCTATGGCATCACAGCTCACAGCAATCTCCAACTCTTGGGCTCAAGCGATTCTCCTGCCTTCATCTCCCAAGTAGCAGGGACTACAGGTACCTGCCACAACGCCCGGATATATTTTTTGGGGGGGTTGCAGCCGTCATTGTTGTTTGGCAGGCCCGGGATGGATTTGAACCCACCAGCTCAGGTGTATGTGGCTGGTGACTTAGCCACTTGAGCCACAGGCGCCGAACCGGTTCAAGCAACTTTTAAAAAAATAATCTACTCCATAATATCATAAGTTTCAGTTATCACAGCCATCTCAGGAAAAAAAATGGTTTTTATATGTTTTTCAGACAGCAAAAGTAATTCTGACTCTGAAGATGAATACAAATCTATTTAAAATGGCTAACTAAGAAACTATCTCTGGCGACTGAAAATTAACTATTATAAATACCCATTAAATGCTATTAAAAGTCAAAATAGCGCTGTGTTGGCCCTGTGCAGTGGCCAACACCTGTAATCCCAGTAGTACTCTGGGAGGCTGAGGTGGGAGGATTGCTTGAGCTCAGGAACTGGAGATCAGCCTGAGCAAAAACACGTCCCCACTCTACTAGAATTAGCCGGGTGTGGTGATATACACCTGTAGTCCCAGCTACTCAGAAGGCTGAAGCAAGAGGAGTGCTTGAGCCCAACAATCAATTTGAGTTTGCTGTGAGCTATGATGATACCATGGCACTCTACTAGGGGTAACAGAGTGAGACCAAAAAAAACCCAAACCAAAACAAACAAACAAAACCCCCACGGTGTAACAAATCGCAATTATTTTCTTTTTTTCTTTCTTTTTTTTTTTTGGAGACAGAGCCTCATTGAATAGCCCTGAGTTGAGTGCTTTGACATCATAGCTCATCACAGCTCATCACAACCTCAAACTCTTGGGCTCAGCCTCCCAAGTAGCTGGGACTACAGGCGATGGGCACAACGGCCAGCTATTGTTAGAGACCAGGTCTCCCTTTTGCTCAGGCTGGTCTGTAACTCCTGAGCTCAAGCAATCCACCTGCCTAGGCTTCCAAGTGCTGGGATTACAAGCGTGAACCACCACACAGAGCCCACAAATCCTAATTTTTTTTTTTTTGAGACAGAGTCTCAAGCTATTGCCCTGGGTAGATGAATCACAATTCTTAACAAATAAAATACCAAAATCTACTACTAGAATCCTTTTACTCTATGGAGCTCACAAATATCCACAATCTGTTTTTCACTCTTCTGATCTCTAGATGAAATTCATTCAACCACTAAAGGCTCATTTAATGAATTATAAATATAGTAGAACCTCTGTAATTTTTTTTGGTTTTGTTTTTTTGACAGAGTCTCACTATGTTACCCTGGGTAGAGTGCTGTAGCATTGTAGCTCACAGCAACCTCAAACTCTTGGGCTTAAGCAATTCTCTTGCCTCAGCCTCCCAAGTAGCTGGAATTAAAGGCACCTGCCACAACACCTGGCTGGTCTTAAACTCCTGAGCTCAAGCCATCTAGCTGCCTTAGCCTCCGAGAGTGCTAGGATTACAGGACTGAGCCACCTGGTCCAGGCAGAACCTCTGTAAATTGACCACCCAAGGGACAGTAACAAACTGGTCAACATATGGAGGTGGCCAACATAAGGAACTAAGTCAACTGCATTGACATGTACATAACCGTCTCTTAAAAAATAGCCAGACACTGTGGCGGGTGCCTGTAGTCCCAGCTACTTGGGAGGCTGAGGGAAGAGAATCACTTGAGCCCAAGAGTTTGAGGTTGCTGTGAGCTATGACGCCATAGCACGCTACCAAGGGAGACAAAGTGAGACTCTTGTCTCAAAAAAAAAAAAAAAAAAAGTATTTCTTAAGTAACTACATTTATGTGACACAGTACAAAGAGGAATGAAATGATGGCTTGAATTGCATAACCCCTCCCCAAAAAAGATATACTAAAGTCCTGGTACCTATGAATGTGAGCTTATTTGGAAACAGGGTCTTTGCAGATGTAATCAAGTTAAGATGAGATCATTAGAGTGGGCCCTAATCCAATAAGGCTATTGTCCTTATAAGAGACACAGACAGATGGGGAAGACAGTCATGTGAAAACAGAAACAGAAACTGGTGTGATGCATGTACAATTCAGGGAACACCAAGGTTTAACAGCAATACCAGAAGCTAAGAAAAAGGCATGGAGAAGTTCTCTCCTAAAGCTTTCAGAGAGAGCATGGCCTTGCTGATAACTTGATTTAAGACTTCTTGCCTACAAAACTGTGAAAGAGGCTCGGCGCCTATGGCTCAATGGGCTAAGGCACCAGCCACATACACCTGAGCTGGCGGGTTCGAATTCAGCCCGGGCCCGCCAAACAACGATGACGGCTACAACCAAGAAATGGCTGGGCATTGTGGCGGGCGCCTGTAGTTGGCTACTTGGGAGGCGGAGGCAGGAGACTCACTTGAGCCCAGGAATTGGAGGTTGCTGTGAGCTGTGATGTCATCGCACTCTATCCAGGGTGACAGCTTGAGGCTCTGTCTCAAAAAAAAAAAAAAAACTGAGAAAGAATAAATTTCTGGCTCAGCGCCTGTGGCTCAAGTGGCTAAGGCACCAGCCACATATACCTGAGCTGGCGGGTTCAAATCCAGCCCAGGCACCAAAAAATAACAGCTGCAACCAAAAAAAAAAAAAAAAATAGCTGGGCGTTGTGGTGGGCACCTGTAGTGCCAACTACTTGGGGGGCTGAGGCAAGCGAATCGCCTAAGCGCAAGAGCTGGAGGTTGATGTGAGCTGTGACACCACAGCATTCTATTAAGGGTGACAGAGTGAGATTCTGTCTCAAAAAAAAAAAAAATTAGCTGGGGATTGTGGCAGGTGCCTGTAGTTCCAGCTACTTGGGAGGCTGAGGCAGGAAGATCCTTGAGGCCAGGAGTCTGAGGTCACTGTGAGCTAGACTGACGCCATGGTAGTCTAGCCTTTGCAACAGGGTGAAACTATCTCAAAAAAGGGGAGAAGGAGCACCACAGAATTAAGTATACTGAGAAACAAAATCATTATATTTTGTAGACACAACAAAATTTGTTCATAACAACTATGTTTGTGCTGAACAAAATACTAGAAATTAGTCTTTCATTTATGTGTCACATAAATGTAGTTACTTAAGAAATACTTTTTTTTTTTTTTTTTTTTGAGACAAGAGTCTCACTTTGTCTCCCTTGGTAGCGTGCTATGGCGTCATAGCTCACAGCAACCTCCATAGTCTTTAAAAAATAAAGAAAGTAAGACATATGGAATTTAAAGAATTTGGCCATAGAGCAGATTAGTACCCAGAACTAGAACTCGTTGTGCTATTTGATACTTGTCCAGGTAACTTATTCTTTTTTTTTTTTTTTTGGGTAGCGGGGATACAGAGCCTTAAGCTGTTGCCCAGGGTAGAGTGCCATGACATAAGGGTAGATTTGGAGGTTGCCAGTTAGAGCAACCTCCAACTCCTGGGCTCAAGCGAGTCTCCTGCCTCCGCCTCCCAAATAGTTGGGACTTACAGGCACCCGTCACAACGCCTGGCTATGTTTTGGTTGCAGCCGTCGTTCTTTGGTGGGCCCGGGCTGGATTCGAACTTGCCAGCTCTGGTGTATGTGGCTGGCGCCTTAGCTGCTTAAGCCACAGGCGCCAAACCAGGTAACTTATTCTGATATAGTGATTAGAATGCAGTACTTACAGCACTTGGGAGGCTGAGACAGGTGGGTTGCCTAGGCTCACAGGTTCAAGACCGACCAGCCTGAGAAAGAGGGAGACACTGTCCCCCAAAAAATAGCCAGGCATTGTGGTTGGTGCCTGTAGTCTGAGCTATTCAGGAAGCTAAGGCAAGAGAATCAAGCCCAAGAGCCTGAGGTTGCTGTGAGCTGTGACACCACTGCATTCTACCAAGGGCAACAAAGTGAGACTCTGTCTCAAAAAAAAAAAAAAAAAGAATGTAGTATTTACAATCAGGTGGTTCTCCAAGTGCCAGGCTGAGGTTCTTTTAAACGATGACTTTCTAGGCTGGGTGCCTATGGCTCAAGCGGCTAGGGCGCCAGCCACATACACCTGAGCTGGTGGGTTCGAATCCAGCCTGGGCCCACCAAACAACAATGACGGATGCAACCAAAAAATGGCCCAGCATTGTGGTGGGTGCCTGTAGTGCCAGCTACTTGGGAGGCAGAGGCATGAGAATCGCTTGAGCCCAGGAGTTGGAGGTTGCTATAAGCTGTGATGCCACAGCACTCTACCCAGGGCAACAGCTTGAGGCTCTGTCTCAAAAAAAAGGATGCCTTTCTAGGGTGGCAACCTGTGGCTCAGTGAGTAGGGCACCGGCCCCATATACCAAAGGTGGCGGGTTCAAACCCGGCCCCTCGCAAACTGCAACAGCAACAACAAAAATAGCCACGCGTTGTGGTGGGCGCCTGTAGTCCCAGCTACTCGGGAGGGAGGCTGAGGCAAGAGAATCACCTAAGCCCAGGAGTTGGAGGTTGCTGTGAGCTGTGTGATGCCAGGCACTCTACTGAGGGCAACAAAGTGAGACTCTGTCTCTTAAAAAAACAAACAAACAAAAAAAGGATGACTTTCTAAGTGGGTAATACCACCCCGAGGCATTTCTCAGTACGAAGTGCTCTACTTCATGATCACCCTGGGATCTCAAGCAAATGATAAAACAAGTTCTACTTAAGAGCTTTCATCTATTCTTTTTCCCAATGAAAATATCTAGCCCTATCTAAAAGCTACTCTGGGCTTGGCACCCGTACCACAGTGGTTACGGCATTAGCCACATACACTGAGGCTGGCGGGTTTGAGCCCAGTCCAGGCCAGGTAAACAACAATGGCAACTACAACAACAATACAAAAAAATAGCTGGGCAGGCGGTGCCTGTGGCTCAGTGGGTAGGGCTCTGGCCCCATATACCGAGGGTGGCAGGTTCGAACCGGCTTCGGCCAAATTGTAACAAAAAAAATAGCCAGGTGTTGTGTTTGGAGGTTGCTGTGAGCCGTGATGCCACAGCACTCTACAAGGGCGATAAATGAGACTCTGTCTCTAAGATACAAAAAAAAAAAAACATAGCCGGGTGTTGTGGCAGGTGCCTGTAGTCCCAGCTCCTTGGGAGGCTGAGGCAAGAGAATCACTTAAGCCCAAGAGTTGGAGGTTGCTGTGAGCTGTGACACCATTGCACTCTACTGAGGGCAGCATAGTGAGACTCTGTCTCAAAATAAAATAAAATAAAATAAAATATGTAATGTGCTTTACAATTTAGAATCTTTTCATATGTGGTATCTAATTTAAATTACACAACATATCGTAACCCTTATGAAATATGAGGAAACCATGTTTCTGACTTGTTATTCCTCATAGGTCACATGCTCAAAGGAGTAGGGTGCCGGCCCCTTGTGTTGGAGGAGGCAGGTTCCCGGTAATCCCAGCTATTCAGGAGGTGGAGGCAAAAGAATCACTTGGGCCTAAGAGTTTGGGGTTGCTGTGAGTTATAATGCCACAACACTCTACTAGGGGCAACAAAGTTAGACTCTGTCTCAAAAATATATATATACAAGACCATATCATGATAAGGTGAATCACATGTATCCATAAAAAAGTACCAAATCAGGCTCGGTGCCTGTGGCTCAACGGGCTAAGGCGCCAGCCACATACACCTGAGCTGGCAGCTTCGAATCCAGCCTGGGCCCGCCAAACAACAATGAGGGCTGCAACCAAAAAAAAAAAAAAAAATGGCCGGGCGTTGTGCCAGGCGCCTGTATTCCCAGCTACTTGGGAGGCAGAGGCAGGAGACTCGCTTGAGCCCAGGAATTGGAGGTTGCTGTGAGCTGTGATGCCATATATTTCCACCTCATTCTTAATTTCTTGTCCTTTTGAGATTTTTATTCTAAACAGACTTGAGATTGTTTTATGGAATTCTTTTCCTTGATAAAATCTGAGATAATCAGTCTTTCAAACTATCATAATGGGCTCGGCGCCTGTGGCTCAACGGGCTAAGGCACCAGCCATGTACACCTGAGCTGGCGGGTTCGTATCCAGCCCGGGCCCGCCAAACACAATGACGGCTGCAACCAAAAAATGGCCAGGTATTGTGGCAGGCGCCTGTAGTCCCAGCTACTTGGGAGGCGGAGGCAAAAGACTTGCTTGAGCCAAGGAATTGGAGGTTGCTGTGAGCTGTGATGCCACAGCACTCTATTCAGGGTGACAGCTTGAGGCTCTGTCTCAAAAAAATAAACAAACAAATGAAACTATCATAATGGGGCAGCACCTTCAGCGAGCAGGGCGCCAGCCCCATATACCGAAGGTGGCGGGTTCTAGCCCAGCCTGCAAAAAAAACAAAAAAAAATAGCCGGGCGTTGTGGCAGGCTCTTGTAGTCCCAGCTACTTGGGAGGCTGAGGCAAGAGAATCACCTAAGCCCAGGAGTTGGAGGTTGCCGTGAGCTGTGTGACGCCACGGCACTCTACAGAGGGCAATAAAGTGAGACTCTGTCTCTACAAAAAAACAAAACAAAACAAAAAAAAAACTATCATAATGGGTTTGAATCTTTCCAATCAACTAGCCCAACTTGTTTCTTTCTTTCTTTTTTTTTTTTTTTTGAGACAGCGTCTCACTTTGTCACACTCAGTAGAGCGCCATGACATCACAACTCACAGCAACCTCAAACTCTTAGGCTTAAGCAATTCTCTTGCCTCAGCCTCCCAAGTAGCTGGGGCTACAGGCACCCACCACAACACCCAGCTATTTTTTGGTTGTAGCTATCATTATTATTTGGCAGGCCTGGGCTGGATTCAAACTCACCAGCTCTGGTGTATGTGGCTGGTCCCCTAGCCTCTGAGCTATAGGCACCAAGCCTCAACTTGTTTCTTGACAGATGAAGAAACTGTAGTATAAAATAATATGCATAATAAATAAAAATATATTCTGAAAGACTTTTCTTGACAGAAAGTGCTCACTACATAATGTTGAATATTAGAGATAGGATTACAACAATCTACTTACAATCCTAATTCTCTATTCTATTCCACATTTTATAAATTTTCCATAATAAACACATCTGTTTTATAACTTAAAATATTCAAAATATCCTTTTTATGTTTTGAATAAATAGAATAAACATATCAAAAAAAGTTGTACACAACCATACTTGACTAGCTTTATAAAAAGAAAAAAGTTGATGGAGGAGGTCATGGTTGTATGACACACCTCTTGGGGGCAGGACACAATTATAAAAGGGACTTTAACAAATGCAATCAGTGTAACCTAATTCTTTGTACCCTCAATGAATCCCAAACAATAAAAAAAGGAAAAAGTTGTAAAAAAAGAAAAAAAATATGGATGCATTGAGAGGCACAGTCCTATAGCTAATTGGAAACAAAACCAAACAAGAACCCAGGTCCAGTGGCATTCAATTCAGGGCTCTTTAAAGTGTACCACATGACCTCTAAGATAGAAAAATATATTTGTTAAATTTAATATTCCTTTTTTATTTTACCACTACTTTTTGTCTCCTCAAATCTACTCACACAATGACCTTAAACAGTGTTAACAGATTACATTTTATAATACTATTACCAGATTACCTCACAGAGACAAAGCTTGAGAATTGACAGCTCATGATAATCTCCCACCCTCAAAATAACAAGGGCATCTGTTTTGCCATATTCATCTTTGGAACCGTACCAAGGCCTGGCACATAGTAGGTATTCAATAAATGTTTATTTTATAAACCATAGCTTTTTTTTCCTGCTAGTACTAGCTACCGGACTTAAATATCAAACCAAACAGAAGCAGTGAAATCTCATTATTCGACATTTGGTGTCTCTAAGCATTTATAAATATAAACAGAGGATTTACCTAACAAATTCATGTTCACAACAAAATCTAAGGGGAACATTTATGTTACTAAAATATTTCAAGCACTATACAGATTAACTGGTACATTCATTACAATAATTCTCACTTACTGAAATAGGCCTGACTAACCTTTAGTCAGCATTAGTTTGTTAGCCTAGTTGGAATCATCGAATGCACTAGAAAGCAGTAAAATTACAGGTGTTGTACAAGAGGCACTGGACTAAAAGCTAGGCTCTAGTCCAAGCTCTGCTAACAATCAGATATATATACTGGGGAATGCATTTTTTCTTCTTGGAGTCTTAATCTATTTGTAAAAACAAGAGAGCTGAACTCCTAATCACTGAGGATCTTTCTAGCCTTAACTTCTTTTTTTTTTTTTTTTTTTTTTTTTTTTGAGAGACAGAGTTTCACTGCGTCGCCCTTGGTAGACTACCATGGTATCACAGTTCACAGCAACCTCCAGCTCCTGGGCTAAGGGGATTCTCTTGTCTCAGCCTGCCTAGTAGCTGGGACTACAGGCACCCACCACAATACCCAGCTACTTTTTTTTTTTTTTGAGACAGAGTCTCACTATGTCACCCTAGGTAGAGTACCGTGGCGTCATAGCTCACAGCAACCTCCAACTCCTGGGCTTAGGCGATTCTCTTCCCTCAGGCTCCCGAGTGGCTGGGACTACAGGCACCCGCCAGAACGCCTGGCTATTTTTTGGTTGCAGTTTGGCTGGGGTCAGGTTCGAACCTGCCACCCTTGGTATACGGGGCCGGCGCCCTACTCACTGAGCCACAGGCACTGCTCTAGCCTTAACTTTTTTTTAAAAATGATTCTTATCCAAAAAGATTCTGTAATTCACATATTTTTTCATTGTGTCAAATCTGACATTCTGAACGTGTTATAGTTTGCTACATTATTCAAATAATAAAAAAACTTAGCACATTTTCTAAAAATGCATAAAGACTAATAACATAATTTTTACCATCTTACATTAGGAGAGAGCAATAAAAGAAAACCAAAGGAGAAATAAGAGAATCCAATAATCAATCAGGTCTGCTTTGTCAGATGAGATGACATTAACCACACTGGATTTTACAGTAAAAACTACTGATATATAAATACATATATGCATATAAATATAGGTACTTACTATTGGCATATACTTTTTAATGCTAATATGCAAATATACATGTATGAACTTGAAAACTGTTTGTTATAAAATCAATACTGGTTTATGGTAAGAAATGCAAACAGCACATTAAGCCACATATGAAGTACAAACTAAAGTTTCTCATCTCTCTTCTCTCTAAGTAACCACTGTTAACATTTTTCTTGAGTATCTTGCAAGAAATTATCTGGGCAAATACAAGTATACATATGTTTACGTTCATATGTGTATAAATCTTTTTAAGCTAAACTGTTGTCACTGCTTCAATGGTGGGGAAAAAAGCACTTCGTAATGTTATTAAATACAATGAAATACATCAAAAGTGGTAGTACAAATGGCACAAAGTATTATACTCTTCAGAAATGTGCCTTGACTTGAATATATTACATTTTCATGCTTGGAGGCTATAAGAGGCAATCATACAGAAAGAAGAGTGGGTAAGGTGCCAGACAGTTACCTGTATTCTAATCTAAGTAGTTGAGTAGCCTTAGGCAATCCATGAAATCTTCCTGAGCCCTAGTTTCTTCTTTTGTAAAATAACAGAGTTGAACTAAGATCCCTTGCAACTGTAAAATGTTATAATTCTAAGATGGCCATCTTTAACAGTGTTCTTTTGAACTGGCTGTAACAAGTGTTTTTAAGGAAAAAGGACAAGGAAGAAAGAAGTACTATTGAAACCAATAGTCTTTACTAGAGTAAATGTCTATGAGTCATTAACTATCAAGATACAGTTGTGATAGAACTAGTGACATAATTATATCTGAAGGCAAAGTAGTAGATTACTAAAACCTGATAGGTTTTTGCAACGCTTTGATTGACGTTTTTCTTTTTTTGTAGGTGGAGAGGACTATTGCTTAGTTTCAGCAATAACCACTACCCCCACCCTGAAAAAAATTTAAGTGCATTATGGAGTTAAAATTATGAAACTGAAAGTCAAATTGACATTTTGTTTTACAGAACATGCTAGGGAGGTGACAAGGGCAGCAAAGGTTGGAAAGAACTACTAGCTCATTTCCTCTTCCGGAAGCTCTTTGACTTCTAGTCTACTTCACTCACCCTGCCTAGTCACACTCCACCCTGCTCCATACATGCTACAGGTACCAGATTGGTGGGGGGGGGAATCCCTTTGCTCATATATTTTTAAAAGTTACTTGACTCGATTTACCTTAGGTGTCATGAGATTTAGGGACACAGTCCAGCGGGCCTGAAGCCAGCCACCCACCCACGCCCTCCTTCAAGCAGTCCCGGGAACCTGGGCCAGGAGCCACAGGCAGGCCACCCCGCCAGGCGGGTGAGGCCTTCCAGCCCTCCCCTGCAGCGCCGGGCCGGTGGGGAGTGGAGGGGAGAAACAGGGAGGGGCGTGGAGAGAAGTGGGGGAAGGGAAAGCCCGCCCACGCAGTACCCACCGCGCGAGAAGAGCTGGCCACAACTGCCCGCGGCGATCGGCCCGGGTCCCAATCTGGAAAAGCCAACTCTGTGGCCGGGCCCCTACCTAGGTGAAGGAAACGGAAGTCCCTGCGTCTCCCTCACGCGCCTCCACCAGCCAGACTATGCCCTGGAGAAACCCCGAGTCTGGAAACCCCGAAGTATGGCCACGTCAGGGGCTCTAAAAACACACCAGGCGCGGTGCGTCACTCTCCCAGCCCGGGCCGTGCCACTGGGTCGCGGTAGCATCCTTCCCACCCCCCCTGCCGGGAGGTCAGCCTCTAGCCCTGCAAAGCCCCTCCTCCTTCCCCCGCCTCCGCCATTTTCCAACTTACCACTTCGGCCCTAGAGTCCCTTGATTAGAGCCGCGCCTGCTCGGGACGCCGCCAATGTCCCGCCACTTCTCCGAGCCGGAAGGGGGCAGCAAGAAGAAACCGAGCCTTTTTGCCCCGCATTCCCCGCTCCCCAAGCTGGAAATCTAAACCCCACCCAGCGGGCGCACATGCGCAATGGGCACCTAGTAGTCCCGCCCCCCAGCTCAAGCGTTTCCTCTCAGCCTCGAGGGTGGTTTTCCCACGGTCTTTACCTGCGGAGCTGTGTGTTTGAGGAATAGAGGAATGGAGGCAAAAGAATGGAAAATAGGAGAGACAATGGAGATCAAATCTTGAGTTCTCACCATAGACCAGGTACTGTGCTAGCTACAGAACGTGTTCTTTGTTGTAATTTTGACAACCCTGTGAGATAGGCACTCTCTTATTAAACCCATTTTACAGAGGAAACTGAGGCCCAGAGAGGATACTTATCCCAGTATCATTTGGCTAATAAATGAGAAAACTGAGATTAGAATCACATCTGTTTCCAAAGAGGGAAGGATGAAAGGAATGGCAAGAATGGAATACCTGTTATCATCAATTTCACCGTTATGATCCCAGTGGATCTCTCTCTTGGACTGTAATAGCCTCCACACTGGTCTTCCACCTTACTTCTTTGCCCCTTTCCATTCTATTCTCCCAGGAGCCAGAGATATCCTCATGAAATATAAGTCAGATCATTGCCACTTCGCTGTTCAAATCCCTTCATTGGATCTTCATTTCACTTAAAGTAAAAGCCAAAGATTTATAATGACCTACAAAGGTCATTGACCTACACAATGATATTCACTTCTTGCTATTGATACACTTGGTTAGATCTGTTCTACATTGAACCAGGGCTGACTGGTGGAAGTAATAATGTGTGACTTACAAGGCTAGCTTATAAAAGGGATTGGGATTTCTACTTTGCTCTCTTTTGGATTGGTTGCTCTGGGGAAGCAAACTGTCATCTCATGAGGACACTCAAACAGCATGTGGAGCATGCCCACATAGGGATAGACTATGTCCTCTGTCCCTCATCTCCTCCTCTCATCTCCTCCCCACCCACAGCCAATAGAGTTAGCTTGGCCCACCTAACAAATGCCAACTTGCCAACCACATGAGTGAGCCACCTGGGAAGAGGATTCTTCAGGCTCAGGTTTCAGATTACTGCAACCTCTTGAAAGCCAAAGCCAGAAACACTCAGCCCAGTGGTTCTCTTGAATTCATGTGTATTTTTTTTTAATAGCTAAATTTTAGCATAATTTGTTACACAGTAGGAGATAACTAATACAAAGAGCCTAAACAATCTGGATCCCTGTTACTTTTGTGTCCTCATCTATTACTACAACTCTGTCCTTGTTCCTTTAGTTTTCTTGCCTCAGGACCTTGGCACTTGCTGCTCACTCTGCCTGGAACACTTCACCATGGCTTGTCCTTCCTTTCCTTCAAGTGATAACTTCATTACCTTCTCCAAAAAGTCTGTTGTGACCACTATATTTAAAATTTTTGTACAGCTCCTCCCCCCAGTATTTCCAATCTCCATTTCCCTATTCTACTTTCTCCTTTTCTCATGGTACATATTACTTTCTAACATACCCCACAGTTCTCTTCTTTATTATTATACTTTTTTTTTTTTTTTTGACAGGAACTGACTCTGCCGCCCGGGCGCTACAGTGCAGTGTCATGATCATAGCTCACTATAACCTCACACACACACCTAGGCTTCAGCCTGTCTTAGCCTTCTGAGTAGCTGGGACTACAGGTGCATGCCACCATGCCCAGCTAATCTTTTTGTACTTTTGTGTGTGTGTATGTGCAGTTTTTGGCCAGGGCTGGGTATGAATCCACCACTTCTGGCATATGGGACCAGCGCTCTACTCCTTTGAGCCATAGGCGCTGCCACTTTTTTTTTTTTTTTTTTTTTGAGACAGAGTCTCACTATGTTGCTCTCCGTAGAGTGCTTTGGCATCACAGCTCACAGCAACCTTCAACTCTTGGGCTTAAGCAATTCTTTTGCCTCAGCCTCCCAAGTAGCTGGGACTACAGGTGCCTGCCACAATGCCCAGCTATTTTTGTTGTTGTTGTTGTTGCAGTTGTCATTGTTGATTTTAACTGGCCCAGGTCGGATTTGAACCTGCCAGCCTCAGTGTATGTGGCCAGCGCACTACCCACTGAGCAACGGGCGCCGCCCCTTTTTGTTTTTGTAGATATATGTTCTTGCTCTTTCTCAGGCTGATCTCAAACTCCTGGCCTCAAACAATCCACCTCGGCCTGCCAGACTGCTAGGATTATAGGTGTTAGCCAACATCCCTGGGCTTATTATGTTTATTTATCATATACCTCTCTCATACCCCTGCTAGAATATAAGCTCCATGAGTACAGTAATCTTTGTTTTGTTCACTAAATGTATTTCAAGTCCTTAGAACAGTCTCTGACACTACTTGTGCCCAGAAGATATTTGTTGAATGAGTGAATAAACATAAACATGCCAGACCCTCAGTAAATACTTGTTGCCTGAATTATCAATTGGGAGGTATGAGCAACAAAAGCCAGGATACTTCAGATATGATGTCTAGGTGTTATATGCAGAGATACATATAGGTATGAAATTAGAAAAACACCATCTGTGAAGAACTTGCCTTTGCTTGTACAAAGATGTTTTGTTGCTGTTGTTTTTGTTTCAAGAGAGGGAACATTTACAGAGGGAAAGAATGAAGATGTGTTAGTTTGAACCATGTCCCATCATTGCCAAATTTTGGAAACAGACATTTCATATGGTTCTATTTGGCGGTGCCTATAGCTCAGTGGGATAAGGACACCAGCTACATACATCAAGGCTGGTGGGGCGGCGCCTGTGGCTCATTGAGTAGGGCACGAGCCCCATATACCGAGGGTGGCGGGTTTAAAACCTGCCCCGGCCAAATTGCAATAAATAAATAGCCAGGCGTTGTGGCAGGCGCCCAGCTACTTGAGAGGCTGAGGCAAGAGAATCGCCTAAGCCCAAGAGCTGGGAGGTTGCTGTGAGCTATAACACCACAGCACTCTACCGAGGGCAACAAAGTGAGACTCTGTCTCTTAAAAAAAAAAAAAAATGGCTGGTGGGTTCGGGCCCGGCCCAGGCCTGCTAAAGCAACAATGTCAACTGCAATCAAAAACTAGCTGGGGGGTGGTGCCTGTGGCTCATCAAGTAGGGCACCAGCCCCATATACATGAAGGTAGCAGGTTCAAACCCGGCCTCGTCTGAACTGCAAAACAGAAAAATAGCCTGGCGTTGTGGTGGGCGCCTGTAGTCCCAGCTACTAGGGAGGCCTCATGAGGCAAGAGAATCGCCTAAGCCCAGGAGTTGGAGGTTGCTGTGAGCTGTGTGACGCCACGGCAC
>CAUYRH010133695.1:0-15959 GCA_963574655.1 Perodicticus potto
CGCCAAACAACAATGACGGCTGCAACCAAAAAGTGGCTGGGTGTTGTGGCAGGCGCCTATAGTCCCAGCTACTTGGGAGGCAGAGGCAAGGAGAATCGCTTGAGCCCAGGAGTTGGAGGTTGCTGTGAGCTGTGATGCCACAACACTCTATCCAGGGTGACGGCTTGAGGCTCTGTCTCAAAAAAAAAAAAACAAAAAAACACAAATATAAAGCCTGCATACTTCAAATCATAGCCCTGTTAGTTTTGGGAATCAGGCTCAAACTCCAATCTCTTTAGGAATCACAGAATGTCTGCAGAAATGTTGAGTGCATCTTGCCCAAGCAGCCTACTTGACAAAGAATCTAAGATGCAGAGGGGCAAGAGAATCCCTTAAGCTAAGAGTTGCAGGTTGCTGTGAGTTGTGACACCAGAGCACTCAACCCAAGGTGACAGCTTGAGACTCTGTCTCAAAATAAATAAATAATAAAATAAAATATTTGTAATATTTATGATAATTGTGTATCATAAAAAAGAAAAATAAGATGCAGAGAGGTTGAGTAACTTGCCCAAAGCCACACTGAGTTTGCGTTGCAGGTAATAGGACTGGTATTTGCTTTCCTGTCATGGAACTCCCAAATTGAATTCATACCACCAAGGATTACAAAACATGATTTGTAAGCTAGAAACAGTATGTTTAATCCTGAAGGGAAAGGCAATGGCCAAATTTTTGGCATCTATTATTATCAGGACACTCCTATGAATGTTGGCAAGGCCAAGTCAAGAGATGAAATTACACCTGGCATGTTGGCTGGTTGAACATACCATCAGCTTTATTCCAAACCTCAGCATAAGCATAGATCTGTCAACATATCCTGAGCAGCTCCACCTTTGCTTAAGCAGTTGCCCTGCTGGAAGCTTCTCCCTTCTACTCTCCAAACACAGTTATTAAATTGTAGACCTTAGGGTCACTGCAAAAATGTGCAATGCCTTTGTTGTACAAGCAACTCTGTGAAGTAGCTCACCAGTGCAACAGGCTGAACATGTCCTTGGCGTCAAGCTGTGTGTTGTGCATTTTCTTATGTAACCTCATTTAATCTCAGAAGATGACTGTTTTTTTTTTTTGAGACAGCCTCAAGCTGTCACTCTGGGTAGAGTGCTGGGCATCACAGCTCACAGCAACCTCCAACTCCTGGGCTTAAGCGATTCTCTTGCCTCAGCCTCCCAAATAGCTGGGACTACAGGTGCCCGCCACAATGCCCAGCTATTTTTTGGTTGTAGTTGCCATTGTTGTTTGGCAGGCCCAGGCTGGATTCAAACTTGCCAATTCTGGATGTGGCTGGCACCTTAGCCGCTTGAGCTACAGGCGCTGAGTCCATAGTTTCTTTTCTTTAATAAGTGTCTAATTGAAGTTGCCATAGTTCGTTTTCTTTCTTTCTTTCTTTTTTTTTTTTTTTTTTGCAGTTTTTGGCAGGGCCTGGGTTTGAACCCACCACCTCTGGCATATGCCCTACTCCTTTGAGCCACAGGCGCCGCCCCTTTCTTTTTTTTCTTAAAGCCAGTATCTCGCTCTTGCTCAGGCTAGTTTCAAACTCCTGAGCTCAAGCAATCCACCCACCATCACCTCCCAGAGTGCTAGGATTATAGGTGAGCCACACCTATAATCACCCTGCCCCATAGTTTATTTTCTATTGTTACATTTAGACTGGTGGATCAGCAGAAGGATGAATACAGAGGTCGTTAACAAATCATTTATAAATATTATTCTGGGAATTATGGAAAAAGTATTTTTTTCTATTTGTGGTAGAGTGCCGTGGCATCATAGCTCACAGCAACCTCCAACTTGGGCTCAAGTGATTTTCTTGCCTCAGCCTCTGGAGTAGCTGGGACACCTGCCACAACACCCAGTTAGTTTTAGAGATGGGGTCTCGCTCTTGCTCCAGCTGGTCTCTAACTCCTGAGCTCAAGGAATCAACCCACCTCAGCCTCCCAGAGGGCTAAGATTACAGGCGTGAGCCACCTTTGCTTAAATTGTAGTTTTTTAGATAAGAAGAAGTAGCTTAGAACAAGTTTGAGCTTTGTGAGGTATTCATCAAGCCCAGAGAGTTGTGAGTTTGTGAGTTTGAGACTTAAGTCATCCCCCGCCCCTCTCCCCTCCCAGAACTGGGAGCAATTGTCTAAAGGTACTTTTGTTCCTAACTAGAGGCCTCACCCACTGGCCCCACCCAGGAATTTGTGCTATGAAGAACAATTTATAGTCAATCTATAGCACGCATTACAAAACATAAATTCTTGGTAAACCACCTAGGAATTCCCTCTACTTTTCCTTTAAAAATTCACTTGCAACTGCCATTAATTGGCAGAACCTATAATCATAGAATCTATGATCATAGAACCTATGATCTCCAGATGTAGTC
The DNA here is from genome assembly GCA_963574655.1 of Perodicticus potto. NCBI lineage: Eukaryota > Metazoa > Chordata > Mammalia > Primates > Lorisidae > Perodicticus > Perodicticus potto. Next base: position 2,396 of record CAUYRH010133695.1, read on the forward strand.
CTCAAACTTGGTCCAAAGAACCTCTCCACTTACGTTAATTTTGCCTCAGCTTTTTTCCTTTAGGTCAATAGTCCTCGGTGATTACAGCCACCACCACCACCCCCAGCGTAGTCCATGAAGCCCAAGTACCACTCTGTCCTCACCACCAGCTCTGAGCAGCACACCCAATTCCGGGAGGCTTAAGCCACCGTTCTCTCAGGCCTTCTTAGCTCTGAGTGTTCCCAATATCTCAATGCACCTGCACCTAGGTCAGCTTTAGGAGAGATCTGGAGGAAGCCTGCTATCCCAAGTGTGGAGGGCCACGGAAGCCCCAGAGTCGCCCATCCACCTTCCCTAGGGAAGCAGGCGTGGACAAGGTGAAGGAGCTGGTGGTGAAATGCTATGGAAAACAACGGGCAGCCTCTTCTTTCCTTCCAGGGAAAAAGACTCTGGACAATCTGCCTTGGTTACAAGAGTGGGAGTCGGGGGAGAGATGTCTAGCAGATCTGAGGACTGGACGTGGGTCTGGGCAGAAGCTATCATCTTGGCAACTGACCAGGAAAAAGAATCAGATCCAAGAAAGAGGAGCGGATCCTCTCATACTTTCAATTCAGTTGGAATTCCCTCCCAGACTCCAGCTGAAGGTTGTGGGGGACCAGCCTTGCCTCTATAGAAAGGCTGAGGAGAAGGATAAACTTGGGTTCTTCAGCCCTAGTGACAGGAGGCTCAGAGGTTATGTTACAACCAGCAGATGAGGAGCCAGAGCTGTCACTACGGTAGTCTGGCTTCAAAGTCCTTGCTCTTTCCTATCAAAGAAAAGCAGGGATCTAATCGGTAATAAGTCTGGATGTTGGCAACTGGCCAGCAGGCTGTGGGTGACCACATCAGAAAAAGCAGGGGACTGAAGTCCAGGAGCATTCCTCACCAAGGCACTTAGAATACTGAGCTGTGATCACCTTGATTTATCTTTTCCTCCCCACTGGACTGCAAGTTCCTAGGGGGCTGGAGACTGAGTTCACAGCACCCACTAGGTGCTTAACACAGCATCTGCTCTCAGGAATGCTCACTGAATGTTTGAACCCTGATGTTTTCTGATGGGGAAAGGAAGAAAGAAATCTGACAAAACCCCCATGGTCAGCTGGTAGGGATGCAGACACAGGAAGTGGAAGGGAAGGGAAGGAGTTAGGCCAAGCGCTCAGAAAATCATCTCTCTGGAGAAATGAGTCTCTCCTGACAGAGACAGAATTTTACTGAGGCCTCTGCGTCCCACCTCCCCCCCCACCCCCACAGAGGTCACAGTCCTATAGCAGGTAAGTGACTTGTTTTGTTCATACACAAAAAAGTCAAAGGTCAGAAATGTTGCCATGTGCCCTGACTTAGTTTTATAAAATGTGTACTCCCAGCCTGAGGGGTCACCCAGGAGTCCAGAGGAGAGGCTTGGAGGCTGGGGGTGAGAGGAGGGCTGAACTTGTCTACGGGCCACTGGGAAGTAGCAAGTGACAGAGCTGGGTGAGGACCCACTCAGCTCTCTTTATTTTCTCAGAAAATTAGGCAGATTGACATTATGACGTTGCATGCTTTCTACCTTTCAGGAACCAGCAAATTCAAAAGGTATGATCTTGGCATTCTAGCCAAAAAGGAGTGTGTACCTTCCTCCAACTCCTCCACCCAACTTTTTTATTTTTAATGTCAAATCTAGTTCTCTGAGACACAGCCCTCTTTTTTCTCCCTTTTGGGTGCCCAAGGCCACGCCCCATCTGAAGTCAAGAACAGCTGTCCTAACCACAGACTTAGAACCTGGCGGGTTGAGGGGCAAGGCAGGCTCAGAAGTACACAGCCACGCACACCCCACAGCACCAGTGAGAGCTAGCTCTGCATAGCCAAACACACTTTTCACATTTGCAATCTCACAGGGTCCTCCCAAGGACAGGGGGACGCTGGAAAGGCAGCTTTACTTACTGTTCTGCTACAAAGACAGCAAAGCACCCGGAAACCTGCACCCCTCCCCCAAGCGTCCAACCCACCCCTGGCAATGAAGACAGAAGAAAACAGGCCCAGGAGCAGGTGGCAAGGAGTGAAAGTAGTGCTTATCAGCAGCTGAGGACCAGTGGGGCGACTGCTATGTTTAGGGGCCCGGGTGGGGGAGACTGAAGTTTACCCCTGAAGGGGTCCCAACTCTGAGGCAGTGTCCTAGGGGCAGAACACAGGCCTTGGCCCTTGGCCTTCCCTATCAGGATAGGCACTCCCGGCTTCCTATGTGCCCAAAGAGTGGGCATAATCTAGAGTGGTGGAACAGAACTCAGACTCAGCGCAGGGTCGCTGCAGCCACCAGTCAAAGCCTCCGTCTACACAGGCCCGGCCAGCTTTTCCTGTTGCCTAGGTACGAGGGTGCTGTTGTGGGGGTGCGAGTACTCCCCATTGCGCGCCATCCTGAGACGGTGCAACCGAGAGCCTTGAGCATTCTAGGATCGGTCACCGGGGGAAGCCCTGCGGGAACCCCACGATCCTCTCCCAAGGGACTTCCCGCCCCCTCTTTTCTAGGGGCCCGGTACCTGAGGGAACGGACACTCTGCAACCTCGCTTTCTGCCAAGTCCGAAGGAGGACGGCCCGGGCACCCAGCACCCCTAGGCTCCTGGCGCACAGCCTCCCCAGGCGCAGCATCCCGGCGTAGACAGCCATGGTTCGTTTCGCCCCGCGTCGCAGCCGGAGTAAACTTTTGAAGTGAGCCGAGGCGGGGCGAGCGCGGCGCGGGCGGGGAGGCGGGGAGGGTAGCCTCTGCCTACGGGGTGCGGAGGACTTGGTCCTGGAGGGGCGGGGCGGGGCGAGGAGAGGCGCGGAGGTTGCGATTCAGAGCCCGGGCCACCTTCTCCTCGGACCCGGTGGCCTTCTCCCTCCCACCCTCGAAGAATTGCCCTGGTTTCCTTCTGGATCTAAAGGCCCGGGCAACATACGGCTGGCGGGAGACTAGTGTCCCTCCCAACCTTCAGGGGCCTGGATGTTGAAAGCGCAAAAGTGTGTTGATTTCATAGCGGGGGCAGCCAGCCACACCGTGGAGGCCAGATGGCAAGGCAAGACCTGTCCTTTCCCAGCGCCCGGTTTAGCGCGGGTCACGTGCTGCACCCCTCCTCTTTTGGGTTGCAAGCTTGAGGCAAAAGGAGTCCTTGAGACGTGCCAGCTGGAGCAGAGGGCCCGCGGGGGGTGGGGAGGCAGCCCAGGACAAAGGGTGCTGCACGTGAGCCCCCTCTGGGCCTTCTGGTTCAAGGCAGAGACGGGCTGAGCCAGAAGTCAACCTCGGAAGGGACGTCAGTTAGTACCCCTGTCTCACATGCGTCATCCTTCCAACCCACTACCTCTGTGCACCTCATACTGCAACGTGGCCTCAGGGACTGGGACCTGGGACCTGTGTCATCTGCCAGTCCCAGCTTGGGACCTAAGGAACTATCCTTGTGCTGCCCCAGGGTGAATGGAAAGCAACATTATGGCTCAGCCCACAGCCCTTTTTCTATAACTCGCTCTCCAGTCCCTCTTTAGGGTGAGACCTGGGTAGAGCTGCAGAACAGAGAAAGGTGATTGTCTCTCTCTGGCCCTGGCTGGGAAAGATGGTGCAAGGCACCAAACAGTTCCGGGTCTATACTGTTTTGGCCCAGGCTTGATCCTTCCTGCAGAGAAAGGAGACAGAGAATGGGGGAAAGGCCTGGGCAGGGTGACCTCCTCTCTCTTGACCTGGAAGGGATGAAGTAACCCGAGGCAAAAGGGGCAGCTAAGGGTGGAGCCTGGCCTGATAAGGCCTTTGGCCTAATCTGGGAACTTTGGCTTAATTACAGTCATGATGAGGTGGCCTTGTCTTGATGGTGACCTTAAATCCCTGTTACCCTGGCTCCTGTGACAGGTCCTCACACTTCAGGCTCCTGTGGGAGGCAGGCAGGAAGACAGGAACAAAAAGATCATTAGAAGCTGGGATTGCAAGAACTTGCCTTCCTAATTAGACTGTGTGATAGCCACCCAGGGTATGTGGGGTGCGAGGGAGTATTCCAAGCCTGGAGTCCCATCCTGCCTGGCAGGTTTAGCCATTAGCTTGCGGGGTGATGCTGGGTAAATCATCAACTGTCTCTGGGCCTGAGATTTGAGGGATAGGTACTGAACTTATAGGTCCTTCCACTCTCCTTGTTAGTTTGAGGGTCAGTCCCTGGGGGGTGAGAGAAATGTTCCTCCTTCAACTTTGCTCCAACCTTGGCTTTCTAAGACACAGGCTTTCCGGCTCGGCGCCTGTGGCTCAATGGGCTAAGGCACCAGCCACGTACACCTGAGCTGGCGGGTTGGAATCCAGCCCCAGCCTGCCAAACAACAATGACAGCTGCAACCAAAAAATGGCCAGGCCTTGTGGCGGGCTCCTGTGGTCCCAGCTACTTGGGAGGCGGAGGCAAGAGACTGGCTGGAGCCCAGGAATTGGAGGTTGCTGTGAGCTGTGATGCCACAGCACTCTATCCAGGGTGACAGCTTGAGGCCCTGTCTCAAAAAAAAAAGACTTAGGCTTTCCTGACTTTTCCCAGTAACAAATGCCATGGAATCACAGCCACCAGCTTCAGAATATCGCCCACAAGCCAGAGTCTTCAAGGAGATACCGTGCAAAGAACAGACTTCTCTGCTTTTTTTTTTGTTTTTTTTTTTTGAGACAGAGCCTCAAGCTGTCACCCTGGATAGAGTGCTGTGACATCACAGCTCACAGCAACCTCCAATTCCTGGGCTCAAGCGAGTCTCTTGCCTCCACCTCCCAAGTAGCTGGGACTACAGGCGCCCGCCACAATGCCTGGCCATTTTTTTGGTTGCAGCCGTCATTGTTGTTTGGCGGGCCCGGGCTGGATTCGAATCCTCTAGCTCAGGTGTACGTGGCTGGCGCCTTAGCCTGTTGAGCCACAGGCGCCGAGCCAGATATCTCTATTTTTATGGATGAAGAAATTGAGTCCCGGGCAGCTCCTGTGGCTCAGTGGGTAGGGCCTGGCCCCATACGCCGAGGATGGCGGGTTTGAACCTGGCCCTGGCCAAACTGCAACAAAAAAATAGCCGGGCCTTGTGGTGGGTGCCTTGTAGTCCCAGCTACTCAGGAGGCTGAGGCAAGAGAATCACCTAAGCCCAGGAGCTGGAGGTTGCTGTGAGCTGTGATGCTACAGCACTTTACTAAGGGCAATAAAGTGAGACTCTGTCTCTAAAAAAAAAAAGAAAAAAAAAAATTGAGTTCCAGAGAGGTTCAGCTTCTTAAGCACAGGCCAGAGCTCTGCCCAAACTTACTTTGTACCTTTGGGCCAGTTAGGTGGTCTCCCCAGCCTCAGTTGTTATCTGTAAAATGGGGCTAATGATATCAACTTCATGCAGAGAGTAGGGGTAAGGATTAATTAAGTGGCACAGAACTGGGAGTTGGATGGTTTTCAGTGATTGTCTCTTTATCCGCTCCTTCCTCCCATCTTCACTTTGAGACCTTCCTTTGTGTTAGACACTATATAGTTTTTTTAGGAGAAATTATTCTATAAAGCCCTAGTAGACACTGGTTCTGTGGATAGGGAGGAGGAGCTAGGAAGGGAAAATAAAGATGGCTAATGTGGGAGTCACTGAGTCATGGTCTCAGGATCATGTTGACTCAGAATTCTGGGGCTCGTGTAGGGAAGTGGAGCGCCCAGCACCACCACAGGCCACTTCGCTCTCCAACTTCCCTTTCCCTCCTAACCAACTCAGTTCTCCACCCCTGCACCAGGGACTTTCTGCCTGAGCTGAGCACATCTGCTGTGTGAGTTAAGGTCCCTGTGATTTTGCTCATGCTATTGGCTATCCTGAGAAAGCTCTTATTCCCTCCCCTTTGGTAATATCCTTTCCTTCTGTGCTTCACAAACAGGCTCAAAATGTAAACACCATTTATTGATTTTTAAAAATTTATAGCATCATACTTACTTACCTGGCAGGGGACCGTGATCATGAAGGTTGTTTTCCCAGGGCGAGGCTTATCCATGACACTCTGGATGTGCTGACCCCTGCGAGTTCCCCAAATGTGGGAAACTCGACAGCGTGATTTGTGGTAGTAGGGGACTGCATTTGTGCTTTTCCTGTAAAATTAAAAATAAATAAATAAATAAAAAATAAGAATTTATAGCATCAACCTATGAACATAGTCCACAAGATTTAATCACAGTTAGGACATAGAATATGTTACCGACCTTATCTATAAGTTATCTGGGAGTTGGCTCGGCGCCTGTGGCTCAAGCGGCTAAGGTGCCGACCACGTACACCTGAGCTGGCGGGTTTGAATCCAGCCCGGGCCTGCCGAACAACAATGACGGCTGCAAACAAAAAATGGCCGGGCGTTGTGGCGGGCGCCTGTAGTCCCAGCTACTTGGGAGGCGGAGGCAGGAGACTCGCTTGAGCCCAGGAATTGGAGGTTGCTATGAGCTGTGATGCCACGGCACTCTACCCAGGGTGATGGCTTAAGGCTCTGTCTTAAAAATAAATAAATAAATAAAAATAAAATAAATGTTATTTTAATCCACAAATCAAATATATGCCCTCAATTTAAAATACAAGAAAAATGTGGATAAAATTCAGATGTCCACTTAAAAAAGATGGCATAGGGGCCCAGCATGGTGGCTCACGCCTGTAATCCTACCACTCTGGGAGACCGAGGTGGGTGGATTGCCTGAGCTCAGCAGTTTGAGACCAGCCTGAGCAAAAGCAAGACCTCCCAGCTCTAAAAAATAGCCAGGCATTGTGGTGGGTGCCTGTAGTCCCAGCTACTTGGGTGGCTGAGGCAAGAGAATCACTTAAACCCAAGAATTTGAGGTTGCTGTGAGCTGTGATGTCACAGCGCTGTATCGAGGGTGACAAAGTGAGACTCTGTCTCAAAAAAAAAATAAACAAAAATAAAAAATATCAGGTGGACCTGTGGCTCAAAGGAGTAGGGTGCTGGCCCCATATGCTGGAGGTGGTGGGTTCAAACCCAGCCCTGGCCAAAAAATAAAAAAAACCTGCAAAAAAAAATAATATTTAAAAGGTGGCATAAAAACAGTAATGAATACTTGAAACAGATTTTTATTTTAATGTGTTTTTCTTATAAGAGATTTTTCAGGCTCAGCACCCATAGCACAGTGGTTACGGCACCAGCCACATACTCTGAGGCTGGAGGGTTCGAACTCGGCCTGGGCCAGCTAAACAACAATGACAACTGCAACAAGAAAATAGCTGAGCATTGTGGCAGGCACCTGTAGTCCCAATTACTTCGGAGGCTGAAACAAGAGAATCTCTTCAGTCCAAGAGTTGGAGGTTGCTGTGAACTGTGATGCCACAGCACTTTACTGAGGGTGACATAGTGAGACTCTGTCTCAAAAAAAAGATATTTTTCTTGTGGGGTGGATTTCCTTCTTTGGTTTTTAACCCTAAATTTGAGTTTTGTAATAGCTCTTGTAAATTATTCTCTTTACGTTTTATCCATTTATTTGTTTGAGACAGGGTGTCACTCTGTTATTTATGCTGAAATGCAGTGGTGTCATCATCATAGCTCACTGCAACCTCAAACGCCTACACTCAAGTGATCCTTCCTGAGTAGCTGGGACTGTAGGCACAGGTCACTGCACCTGGCTAATTTTTCTATTTTTCGTAGAAATGGGGTCTCACTTTTGCTCAATCTGGCCTTGAACTCCTGACCTCAAGCAATCCTCCTACCTGGCCCTCTCAAAGTGCAGAGATTGCAAGTGGGAGTCACCACATCCAGCCATATTCTCATTATTTAATAAATTAAAATGCTTTTTAACCTCAGGTGTATTAGAAATAATGTATAGGCTCGGTGCCTGTGGCTCAATGGGCTAAGGCGCCAGCCACGTAAACCTGAGCTGGCAGGTTCGAATCCAGCCCGGGCCCGCCAAACAACAATGACGGCTGCAACCAAAACATGGCCGAACGTTGTGGTGAGTGCCTATAGCCCCAGCTACTTGGGAGGCAGAGGCAGGAGATTGCTTGAACCCAGGAATTGGAGGTTGCTGTGAGCTGTGATGCCACGGCACTCTATCCAGGGTGACAGCTTGAGGCTCTGCCTCAACAAAAAAAAAAAAAAAAAGAAAGAAATAATGTATAATTAAATTTTTCATTTATACTTTTAAAATTCATGGGGTTTTTTTGTTTGTTTTAAGAGACAGGGTCTCACTATGTTGCCCAGGCTAGATTCAAACTCCTGGGCTCAAGAGATTTTCCCAGCTCAGCCTCCCAACTATATAAGGTATATAGTATACTTTAAAAATTGATCAAAAGGCTTCTTTCCTTAAAACAGATCTTTCTATACTCAGAAGATTGAAAGATTGTTTAACTCATTTAAGACTTTGTGTTCAAGCATAATAGAAGAAATCTTTACTTACCTAGAAGGAACTTGTTAAGTAGCAGAGTGACGATGACTAATATACTGGAAACAAAAATAAAACAGAAACCCTCAATTTAATGGACCAAAGTCCTTTTCTGTCAAATACACTACTGAAATGTAAATATGCAAACCAGTGCAATTGTAGCAAGCAGGTGGCACTTTCATTTTCTTGCCATTCACCTGAAGTGGCGGATCAGGACTTTTTTTTTTTTTGTATTAAATCATAGCTGTGTACATTAATGCAATCATGGGTACAATGTGCTGGTTTTATATACAATTTGAATTATTTTCATTGAACTGGTTAACATAACCTTAATGGCATTTTCTTAGTTATTGTGTTCAGACATTTATATTCTGCTTTAGTAGAAGTAGAAGTTTCACCTGTATCCTTCTAAGATACACCATAGGTGTGGTCCCACCAATTACCCTCCCCCCACTCATCCTCCCCCCCCCCCCCGACCCTTTCCCTATATTCTTGTGCTATAATTGGGTTATAGCTTTCATATGAAAGCTATAAATTAGTTTCATAGTAGGGCTGAGTACATTGGATACTTTTTCTTCCATTCTTGGATCAGGAGTCTTAAGAAAGAAGTCAAGATATCTCTAAAAATCGTGTCTTAAGTGTGAAAGAAAGCAGAGGCCTGAGGAGACCGACATTTAGAAGTTAAATCTAATATTTAGTTTTGATTTTTGCTTTTGGGTTTTGCTTTAAAAATTAAATAGAAGGGGGGCAGGGAACTTAAATAAACATACAGAAAACTTCTACTAAATGACATTTTCAATGCATTATGTTTTATTTCATGTTTTCTGTACAGTCATGAGCGCCAAAGGTTGCTCTGAAATCCCAGGACAGTGCTTGGCCTTGTCTCTAATAAGTATCTGACAAATAAGCGAATTCCTGAGCAGGAGTTGGCAGGAATCCTGAATAGAACGTGATGCTGATCAACTTTCGGATTTCAGACGGGTGGGTGTCCAGTTGCTACTGGCCATGGAATGGCTCCACCCCAAATGCAAAAAATACAGATAGTGCTCCAGTTGGGAAACATTCGGGGCTACAAGACTCATTCCTTACTCAATTACAATTTTTTTTTTTTTTTTTTGGAGACAGGGTCTCACTTTGTTGCCCTTTGGGTCATAGCTCATAGCAATCTCAAACTCTTGGGCTCAAGAGATCCTCTTGCCTCAGCTTTGTACAGGTGCCTGCTTGAAGGCCCAGCTATTTCTAGAGATGGGTTCTCTCTCTTGCTGAGGCTGCTCTCAAACTCCTGCGCTCAAGCAACCCACCCACTTAGGCCTCCCAGAGTGCGAGGATTACAGGTGTGAGCCACCGCACCCAGCCTCAATTACAAATATTTTTCATTAACATACTTTATTAAGTTGGTCAGCACTTTTAATCTTAGGCTGAATCGACTTGTGATAACTTTCCAAAGCTTGGGTGTTTAATGGAGAATTGTTGAGAGTAAGAAGGTGAAGAAAGCATGAAGATTTTAAGGGCAGGAGACCAAAGGAAAGACAGGAAGTACGAAGACCAACTTCTGACTTCACATGTGAGAACAGGGGTGGTCCTACACAATTTAAACAATACCTAGTTTTTCCAGTTGGTAAACTAAACCAACTGGACACATTAAAACATTGCTGTGGTCTAAATGCCTGTGGTCCCTTCCTAAATTCTTATGTTGACATCCTACCTCCCAGGGTGATATTATCATATTAGAAGGTGACCTTTTGCGAAGCAATTAGGTCAGGAAGCTACTTTGTCCTGAATGGGATTAGTGCCCTTACAACCCAAAGAAAGCAGCCCTTGTTTCTTCCTCCACGTGAGGACTCGGCAAGAGGGTCCCATCTAAGAATCAGGAAACCCACACTCACCAGACACAATCTGTTGCTGCACACACCTAGTTCCCAGGCATCCCGGCTTCCGGAACTGTGAGATGTTGTTTATAAGCTACCTATTTAAGGCATTTTATTTATAGTTGCCTGAGGAGTCTACAACGAATATTAATATATTCGTTTTTATTCAAGAAGACCTGGGAATTTCATAGCTGTTGTTTGGTTGGTAGATTGGTTGAATTTACCACCAGAGATATCCATTGTTAACATTTTTGGACATTTCCTTGTAGTGAGTGCCCTCCAACTCCTATCCCTATCTATTTCAGTTTTACATCTCTATCTATCTATATATATAGCTTTATTTTGTGTGTGTGAAAAAAACAGAAGTGAGCTATTATTGCAAATTTAGGTCTAAAGTGTTATTTTTGTCACTAAATATAATGAGAGCATGTACTCATGTTTATTAAGTAATATTGAAAATATGATTTTGATAGCTACATAGTATTTTGCTTCATTTCTTTAGCATCATTTATTTAATAAGCTCTTTATAGTTGAAAAAAAAATTTTTTTTGAGACAGAGCCTCAAGCTGTTGCCTGGGTAGAGTGCTGTGGCATCACAGCTCACAGCAACCTCCAACTCCTGGGCTTAAGTGATCCTCTTGCCTCAGACTCCCAAGTAGCTGGGACTACAGGAGCCCACCACAATGCCCAGCTATTATTTTTTGTTTGTAGTTATCATTGTTGTTTGGCAGGCCCAAGCTAGATTTGAACCCGCCAGCTTTGGTATATGTGGCTGGCCTTCAGCCCCTTGAGCTACAGGCACCGAGCCTATAGTTGAATAGTTAGATTGTAATTATTTTTGCATTACTGTAATCAGTGCTGCAGTGAACTCTTTCTTACTTGTAACCAATTTTTATAAGTGAAGTGATGAGTCAAGAAGGGCCTGGAATTCTAAGTGTATAAAACGTTAGATTGTTGATTTTTACATCTTCTCCCATCTACAAACTATTGAGACTCAACACTTACTCATTTAATGAACTTGGTTTATGTGAGAGTTCTTCAAAAGTTGTACTTCTTTTGGGCATGGTGGCTCACGCCTGTAATCCTAGCACTCTGGGAGGCTGAAGTGGGAGGAATGCTTGAGCTCAGGACCTTGAGACTTTGAGCAAGAGCAAGACCCTGTCTCTACTAAACGTAGAAAAACTGGCTGGGTTTGGTGGCACATGCCTGTAGTCCCTGGTACTCAGAAGGCTGAGCCACGAGGATCTCATGAGCCCAAGAGTTTGATGCTATGAGCTGTAACACCATAGCACTCTAGCCAGGGTGTCAGAGTGGGACTCTGTCTCAAAAAAACAAAAACAAGAAGGCTGTAGTTGTACTATGATTGAGGAGATAAAACCTTAAAGAAATAAATCAGGCAGAAGGAATAATCTAAATCCAACAATTTGCCTTTCCTGTGTGTGTGTGTGTACGCACGTGTGTTTTGTTTTGGACCTGAGAAGCAAGAAGCGTTGACCAAATATGAGCTCCAAAAAAATGAATAAACTCAAGACTGGGAATGAGAAGTTAAGAAAGACATTTGGTGACAAGCTGGGAGTGCTGAAATATTGTCTTCAAATAGATATTGAGCAATCGTAGAAAAAACGATGTCCACAGTTTTCATAAATGTAATTAATCAGATCATAATTAGAAACTAAGGTGCAAAACCAATTCTGGCTACAAATTGGCAGGTAAATAATCGATTCAATTTAACAGCTTAAGTACTTACTATGTATGAAATTCAATTTTTGGATCTCTCCACTCGCCTCAGTTTGTCTTAATGCCTGACAGGATAATCGGAGCTGAATTTCTTGACTCCTGATATTTTACTTGATTTCTACTTAAATGTAGTTTTTTCTGTTCATTGATCATTTGAGAGATCGATTCACAATGGTGCAATTTTCTCCTTTAAAGTGTACAATGAACTATTGTCCATGTTAATACATACTATGGTGCACATCACAGTAGAGCTGTGACTAGGCCGTGCCTTGGGGGATAAAATGCTGTAGATTTCCCACTGTCAGAAATCGCCTTATTTCTTTCATATTTCATTAATTCACTTGAGTCTCTTGTGTATCCTAACCATAAATTATTATGTAATTTCTGAGGTAAAAATGTTCTGTTCTATTACAAATCATCTTTTCTGAAGATTCATCAAACTTTGTTTAAAACCATAGCTTTGAGGAACAGTCTTATTTTGAAATATGTCGGGATTTTTATTTTATGTTATTTTTTTTGAGACAGTGTCTCACTCTATTGCCCTGGGCAGAGTGCTGTAGTGGCATCATAGTTCCCAGCAACCTCAAACTCTTGGACTCAAGTGGTCCTCCTGCCTCAGCCTCCCAAGTAGCTGGGACTACAGGTGCCCACCACAATGCCCGGCTAGTTTTTCAATTTTAGGTAGAGACTGGGTCTCACTCTTGCTCCTGAAGATGTTAAACTCCTGAGCTCAAGGGATCCACCCACCTTGGCCTCCCAGAGTGCTAGGAGGTGTGAGCCACCTCTCCTGGCCAAAAATACACCGGTTTTGCCATTCTCATTATCCATCTCAGTTATGGAGAAACTATGAAAACTAGGACAGCTGATTTTAATTAATATTCTCATAATTCTCTCCAGAGTGCATTGTAATTTCCATTACTTTTAAACAGCTTCTGGAACCACAGGGGATAACATTCCCTAGCTCAACTGCATTGTTACAAGTAAATATAATAAATATCAGTATGGTATTGTGATTTGTGAAAATTGTTAAAGTTACTCAAAGCTGCTTGGTTGAAAAACTAAGGATTAGATCATCTGTACGTGATATGTTTTATGAATTTCTTCGTGATCTACAAATTTAAGTATACAAATGAGGATGAATTACTTGAATTACTTTTTTGTATGACATAAGGAAATACATTTAGAGGAGAGGTACAATTACGAAAGTTATTGGACTACCTCTATGGAGTCCAGAGCAATCATTTAATTGTATATATAGTGCAAAGCTATCTATAACATATGTTTTTTTTTAGAGACAGAGTATTACTTTGTTGCCCTCGTGACCTCGGTACAGCGCCATGGCGTCACAGTTCACAGCAACCTCCAGCTCTTAGGCTTAGGCGAATCTCTTGCCTCAGCCTCCCAAGTAGCTGGGACTACAGGCACCCGCCACAATGCTCGGGTCTTTTTTTTTTATTATTATTTTTATTAAATCATAGCTGTGTACATTAGTGCAGTCGTGGGGTACAATGTGCTGGCTTCATATACAATCTGAAACATTTTCATCAAACTGTTTAACATAGCCTTCATGGCACTTTCCTAGTTATTGTATGAAGACATTTGTATTC
>CAUYRH010133696.1:0-11410 GCA_963574655.1 Perodicticus potto
CCTGCCAAACAACAACGACGGCTGCAACCAAAAAATGGCCAGGCATTGTGGTGAGTGCCTGTAGTCCCAGCTACTTGGGAGGTGGAGGCAAGAGACTCGCTTGAGCCCAGGAATTGGAGGTTGCTGTGAGCTGTGATGCCAAGGCACTCTATCCAGGGTGACAGCTTGAGGCTCTGTCTCAAAAAAAAAAAAAAAAAAAAAATGTGCACCACCTCTTTCTCTCAAACCACAGCTGGTTGGCATTTTTTTTTTGACCGATGTAGACAGAGTTTGCTAAGCAAACTTAATTGGGTAAACAGCACAGGGGAAGGAGGAAGGAGCAGAAATGTTAACTACGAAAGAGAAGAAAAGTGACTCTAACGTGGTTTTTAAAAATGTGTTCAAAGGATCTATTTCTTTAAAAAAAAAATGACTGGCACACTGATGTTTTGTTCATTAAAGCAGATGAATTGTGGGATTATTCTATCATAATTCCTGAGCAGCTCCTCCCTTTACCAAAGATGTATGGATACTTCCTGAAGAGACATGACATTTGGATGAAATTAGTTATAAAGTTCAAGCTACATACAACTAGTGATGAGTCTAGTTTAGGTCTTGAGTGAAGGGCTCATGCATTTTAGATGAGACAGAAAATTGCAGTAGGGGACATTAGAAAGCTTCCAGAAATGATGCAATGTCTGGGATTTTCTTCAAAATGATCTGATGGGGAGAGGTAAGAAAAGGAGAATGGAATGTATGTAAGTCAAGATGGACAAGATTGGCCATGAGTTGATTCAGTGTCGTTGCTGGTGAATACTTGAGGGCTGATTATAGATAATTGCTTAAAATCATCTATAATAAAACATTTAAAGGTCTTTAAAAAGAAGAGGGCACATAGGCAAATGGTCAGGAACCTGGAAGGGAAAGCTGGAATAAGAGGGAGAAGGCAGCCCAGCCGGGCTGGGGTGGGCCAGCCGTGGGTCCTCTGGTCACGTTGCCGTTGGCATTTTTTGCCCCCTCAGTCGCACGTGGGAAGGAACAGGGGATGTCTGCCAGTGGCTGCCCTGGGTCAAACCAGGACGAATGCAAAAGCTGCTGGTGGTGCTGCCAATATGCTCAGCTGTACCACCACCTTCCTGCCATCTGCATCGTGTCCCCCTCCATGCAGGACCCTTGTCACATCCCATGTCAGGAATGTTCAGAGTTTATAGCTATGATTTCTATAAAAAAATGCAAAGGTGCTCATTTCATTTTTGTATTTATGAACTTGATGTTGACTTGATGTATAGACAGATCCTTGGGGCAAGGCAGGAGAGGGGACTGGTCAGGGCAGGGCTGCTGCAACAGGAGCGCCTAAGGCTCCTTCAACCCCTGGCCCACTTGACCTTCAGTACAGCAGAGGCCACGTGAACCCAGGTTTCCACATGTAACTTAGTTCCTTTGACCAAACACATTCATGTGAGACTCTGATTCAGGACTGAGCTATGTTGGGCAAAAGGCACAGGGCAGGGCATTCATCTTGCTGGAGTCAATGTTGATTTTCCAGCCGCCACTCAATCTCTGAGTCAGACAGATCTATGTAATCTGTAGTCATATATTTGTAATGGAAAAAAAAAAAGAATAAGCATAATACAACAGCTCCCTTGAATGTTGTCAACAACCTCCAAGACTCAATTTTAATTTCCATCCACGGCCTGTTAGCCATAACTTTCTCACTTACCTTTTCAAAGAAACCAAGCTTTGCTAGCCTCTGAGTTATCCATCAGAAATTCTGTTAAATTTGCCAAGGATTCCATTTATTGGAAAGAGAATGGGAAACAGCAATACCGAAAGACAATGTAATCAAAAGGAAGCATTAAAGCTTGGATAGAGAAACTTTAAAAAAAAAAAATGCTCACTGGGCGGCGCCCGTGGCTCAAAGGCATTGGGCACTGGCCTCATATGCTGGAGGTGGTGGGTTCAAACCCAGCCCTGGCCAAAAACTGCAAAAAAAAAATGCTCACTGAGTGCCCAAAATCACACCAAAAAGGCAGGAATCTAGGCTTCCATGTAGCGTGCAGCCTTGACTTGTACATATATTTTCGGTTACATTTCTCTGCATTTCTAGGATTCTGTGGTTCTCTGATATCTACGTTGTACTAAAAGAAAATGATCCAGAATTATAAAGGTAATGTGGCTGGGCACGGTGGCTCATGCCAATAATCTCAACACTTTGGGAGGCCAGGGTTGGAGGATCACTTGAAGCCAAGAGTTTAAGACTAGGCTGTGTGACATAGTGAGACTCTCTCTCTACAAAAAGTTTAAAATTAGCCAGACATGGTGCCAGGCACCTGTAATCCCAGCTACTGGGGAGGCTGAGGCAGGACGATTGCTTGAACCCAGGAGTTCTAGGTTACGGTAAGCCATGATCATGCCACTAACCTCCAGCCTGAGTGACAGAGCCAGCCTCGTCTCTAAAAGTAGTGAAGATATGAAAACAACAGTTAAAGTGCTCAGGACATCTCCTATGATCAGGGAAGTGAAGCGAGGGAAGGATGACCTGGTAGAATTCAACCATGAGACAAAGGGAGGCCTGGTGATTTATAGAAGATCCCACAAGTTGGCAACTGAACCTCAAAAAAGTCTCCCGACCCCTCCTTGGCCTTCCTTCTACCAAGCGCTTTATAATTGAGAGAGTTGCCAATGGCAGTAGCAGGTGCCCCAGAATCACAGGGTGAGTCTCATGAAATCCTACTTGCTTCCAGGGCAGTTGGATGGGGGCTGGGACCCAGCATGTCAACAGAGCCACAGGAATGATGGAGTCATCAATTGCACAGATTTGGGTGCATCATGATGGGCAGGGGTATGAGGATGAATGAACCCTTGAAAGAATCTTCGCTTAAAATTCATGGAAGCCAAATGTGATTGGTTCTTGACAACTCCATACCCACTGCTAAAAAGAAAAGCTCAGTTTTAAGGTGGTGCCAACAGTTCGTTCCAACAGGATGGAAGTGAACTTCCCTCAGTTTGAATATTTACATTGTGTGTTTAGCACTGCTTGTGCCAATACTGTCACAGACAGCCACTTAGTGGGTGTTTAATGATAACAATGCCCCCACACTTGGTCCTTTCTTTAGTGTTAATGGACTAGAGCGAGTTGTATGGCTTCTTAAATAAAACAGCAGCCTTTTGTGACCACCCCCTTCTTAGCCAGCTACTGGCACCAACTCAATTATTCACTTAGAGCTGCAAGGAACATTTCAGACATTAACCAAGTATTCATTATCCACCCCCACCCCCATAGATGATATAAAGGGAAAATAATCAACGACATTTAAATAATGTCAGTTATTAAATGACAATTTTAAGAATTGTAAAGTAGGACAGATAGCTTTATTTTAGATCTTAAGTGAAAGTGGATTAATGTTTTCCTTAGAAAACTATTTATTTGAGAATTCTGGGTGAATTTCAGATTTGCTGCCTGGTATTGAGTCTCTCTTTTTTAACTTTGTCTTTGCAGATTCAGCCCTTTTTCTCTAAACGCACTGTCATTGCTGTCAGTGTGACCTTGTGTATCAGTTACTAGATTAGAAAACAAATGTTCCTAAAAAAGACATGGCACAGGAAAGTTTGGATATCTTGATCCCCCTCCTGAGAACCACCTCTAGGACCATGGCCACGTATCTACCACCATTGCCAACACCCCCATCCCACCAAACCCCACCTCTTCTTAGTCCCTTCCTTGAGCAATCATCGGCAACCTGTTCTCTGTTCATGCCTTCCCTATTGCCTGAGTCTTTGCTTCAACATCCGTTTCTTAGGTATAGAATCTATATATTGAAAGCAGGGTTCTTATCCAGAATATTAAAAAGCAATAATCCAGAAATGTATTTAATTATAAAAGTAATCTGGCTAGGCATGGTGGCTCATGCCAATTATTTCAGCACTTTGAGAGGCCAGGGTAGGAGGAACACTTGAGGGCAGGAGTTCAAGACCAGCCTGTGCAACATAGTAAGACACTGTCTCTACAAAATTTAAAAATTAGCCAGGTATGGCAGCATGCACCTGTAATCCCAGCTACTGGGAAGGCTGAGGCAGGAGGATTGCTTGAACCCAGGAGTGGTAGGTTACAGTGAGCTATGATCATGCCACTGAATAGTGCCTGTCTCTAAAAGTAACGAGGATATAAAATAAAAGTTAAAAATGTTGTAGAAGGCTCTTGAGTGAAAAGTAAATGCCCCCCCTTTTTTTTGGTTGTTTTTTTTTTTTTTTTATTAAAGTCCATTGATCATCACAAAAACCCAGGAAATGCAACTAAGAAGAAAACAAATGTCCAACCGAGATCTAAGAACCCAGAGCTACGGAGGAGACGTGACACTGGACTGCTGGGTGTGCACAGGGGGCAGGAGGGGTAATCCCCATGGAGTGATTCCGCTGACCATGGGAGACACGGGGAGGAGACCCGGCAGTTGGCCGGGTGGTTATGTTAACCGCTGCACGATCACAGCATTGAGTAGGTTGGCTTCCTTCAGGGTTTGGCTCTCATCAGCCAGCTCTTTGTTTGGGAAGGTAGTCATGAGGACAAAGCTGGTAATAGCCATGGCTGGCCAGGCGTCCACGATGAAGAGTCGGATGTCCCTTGCCTTTTCCTATCCCAATCCCACTCCTTGGGGAGCTACTTGTTACATTTCCCGCTTGTAAATTATAAGAAAGTACCCCCCAAGATTCTAAATAATATGATATACAAGGGCTGTCCTAAAAGTATACAGCCCTCCCTCCCTTCCTTCCACAGAGTCTCCCTCAGTGACCTCACAGCAACCTCAAACTTTTGGGCTTAATTGATTCTCTTGCTTCAGCCTCCTGAGTAGCTGGGACTACAGGCACCGCTACATTGCCCAGCTATTTTCAGAGACAGGGTCTCGCTCTAGCTCAGGCTGGTCTCAAACTCCTGAGTGCAGGGCAATCCACCTGCCTTGGCTTCCCAGAGTGCTAGGATTACAGGCATAAGCCACCACACCCGGCCTCATTTATCTCTTCAAATAGTATCTATTAACTTTTCATCATGAAAAACAAGAGTTTGGCTCATCTTCTCCCCTTTTCCCTCCTTCATTAAATTTTGATTATATTTTTATCCTTTGATCCTTCTATGAGTCAACTGTGGAAATAAATAAAAACCAACCAAATGAGAAAAGCAAAGGCCGTTTATTATGAGCTGCGATAGCAGGGGAGGCAGCCGCCCACCCTCGCTTGGTTTTGGCAGAGACTCAAAGGCAGACAGAGGAGTGGGAAGGCTGCAGAGTGGGAACAAGGTGGTCCGGCTGAACACTGCCGGCCAGGGGGAGCTGGAGGTGGACTGATTCGAGGAGGGCGTCTCCTGCGATTAGTGAGGGGTGTATATTTGCCTTCCTCTGAGTGGTCCCCACTTGGAAGCAGGGATAGCAATTAGGGGAGCTGTCAGTTATTAATCAGTCCTGCCCGTTTGGGGCTAATTGTTACAGAGGCTATTGTTGAGTTTCCTGGATTGTCACCTTAGCCAGCGTGTGGATTCCTGTTATAGTGACTGGCTTCTGAGTTGTTTATCACAGAGGCGGGGGTTGGTTTCTTGGACAGGTTGCTGCAGCTTATGGGTCAAAGTTCTACCTATCTATCTAACCCAGCGGTCCCCAACCTTTTTGGTACCAGGGACCATTTTCACGGTAGACAATTTTTCCACGGATGCGAATTGGGGTTGGGGTGAGGGAATGGGATAGGAGGCAGGGCTCAAGCAGTGATGTGAGCAATGGGGAGTGGCTGTAAATACAAATGGAACTCAGACCACCTCGGCTTACCTCCTACCTTGGCTTGATTCCCTTTTTGGCACCAGGGATCTGTTTCATGACAGACAGTTTTTCCACCAAATGGAGAGAAGGAGGTGGGACTGGAGGTGGAGCTCAGGGGTTGATGCTGTTTGGCCTGGTTCCTGAGAGGCTGTGAACCAGCACCAGTCCATGGCCCAGGGGTTGGGGACCACAGATTTATCTGGTCTGGCCGTTGTCTGTTTGAATATTGAGTCTCTCACAACGTTTGAACCAGGTTTGAACCCGCCACCTCCGGTATATGGGGCCAGTGCCCTACTCCTTTGAGCCACAGGCACCGCCCAGATCTCTCTTCCTTTTACTAAATAAAATATAACGGAAGCTTTTTAGAGTACTGAAACTACTCTGGGTGATGCTACAATGGTGGACACATCATTACACATTTGCCAACACAATAGAATGTACTACACCAAGAATGAACCCTAATGTAAACTAGGGACTTGGGATGGTAATGGCGTGTCAATGTAGACTTGTCAATTGTGACAATTGTCCCGCTCTGGTTTGGAATGAGTATGGCAGAGAAGACTCAGTAGGTGAGGACGGGGAGTATATGGGAACTCTCTATCTTTCACTCACTTTTTCTGTTACTCTCTTTCTTTTACTTTAAAAATAAAGTTTATTTAAAATATGTATAAATAAGGAGGGGGACCTCCAAGCCCCACCGGAGGCTCCAATAGCCAAAAAGGCCGGACAACTGCTGAGGAGTCACCTGTGACTCGGTGTCTCCTTCACTTTACACTTGGGACTAAATGTGGAGCCCCCATTTCCTATGCCTAGGTCAGTTTCATGTGAATTTCCTGGGCCTCAATTCCATGAGTGGACTGTGTCCTCTCATTGATGCATTCATTCACTTTGCCCCGGAGGGGACTGTGTTCGTTCATTGATACATTCATTCACCTTCCAAATAAATTAAATTAATTTAAAAAAAAGTATAAATAGCGTATACACAGACATAAACATAGCGTAGTTCCAGTACCTGTGTGTCTTTCTGTGATCACAGTCTCCTAAAAGTAACTACTATTTTGAATTTGATGTTTATTATTCCTATTTATGTCTTTTAAATTTTATATCACGTAAAAAGATCTGCAAAGAATTAATTGTATAGGCTGGGTGAGGTGGCTCACAACTGTAATCTTGGCACTTTGAGAGGCTGAGTAGCAGGATCACTTGAGGCCGTGAGCCACACAGACCTTGTCTCTACGCAAAACTTAAAAAATTGGCCAGCTGTGTAGACATGACTGTATTACCACCTACTCAGGAGGCTGAGGCAAGAGAATCACTTGAGCCCAGGAGTTTGAGGTTGCTGTGAGCAATAACCAGGCTATACAACACACTGTCTCACTCACAAACACACACACAAATTGCACATATAGTTTTGTATATTTTTAACTTTGCTTCAATGGTATGCTGTATATATTCTTTTAAAACTTGCTATTATTGTTCAAAATTTGAAATTTATCCTTCTCGATTCATGAGGCTCTAATTCATTTAACAGTGATATGGTATTTCATTGTATGACCAAACCACAGCTTAGTAATCCATTTCTCTCTCTCTTTTTTATTTTTTTGCCGGGGCTTGGTTTGAACCCATCACCTCTGGCATATGGGGCCGGCGCCCTACTCCTTGAGCCACAGGCGCCACTTGGCATTTAGCATTTCTAATGTATATGTATATTTTTTTGTAGAGACAGAGTCTCACTTTATCGCCCTGGGTAGAGTGCCGTGGTGTCACACAGCTCACAGCAACTTCCAGCTCCTGGGCTTAGGCGATTCTCTTGCCTCAGCCTCCCGAGTAGCTGGGACTACAGACGCCCGCCACAACGCCCGGCTATTTTTCTGTTTTTGCAGTTTGCCAAGGCTGGGTTTAAACCCGCCACCTTCAGTATATGGGGCCGGTGCCCTACTCACTGAGCCACAGGTGCCGCCCAATCCATTTCTCTTTTGAGGGAAATCTAGGCTGTTCCCACTTTTTGTGCTATTGCCAATAATGCTGCCAAGACCAAGAACAATGCTACATGTTTCTGCTCATGCTCATGGGTGCTATGCTGCCTTCTCTGATATAGACCCCCCGGGACGGAAATCCTGATTGGGGGAAATGCACATCAACATTAAAGGAGTTACCAAATTCCTTTCCAAAGCGATTGTACCAATTTATAGTCCCACCATAAGGAAATGATAATCACCACTGTTCCGTCAATTCTTCAACACTTGATATTAGCACTCTTCTTAATGTTTGCCAATCTGTAAAGAATAGAATGGCACTTTCTTGCGCATTTTTTAAACAAGCATTTCTGCAATTAGTGAGATTGAACATAGTTGCATGTATTTATTGGCCATTCATATCTCTTCTGTGAATTGCCTATTCCTGTCTTTTGACCATTTTTTTCCTATTGGGATGTTTTTGTTTTTCTTATGGAAAAACTTCTAAGAGCTTTTATATAATTTGGATGTTAATCTTGTACTCACTTCAAATATTGTGTTCTACATTAAAGCTTGTCTCTTTATTGTGTCCTTCTGAGTTTTATTAGCTTTTTTTTTTTGGCCAGGGCTAGGTTTGAACCCATGACCTCCGGCATATGGGGCCGGAGCCCTACTCCTTTGAGCCAGAGGCACTGCCCAGCTTTTTTTTATGTTTATGTTTTCGAAGGTTTATTTAAGAAAGCCTTCTCTGCTGTAATGTCTCAAGGATATTCCCCTAATTTTGAAACCATTCATGCTTTTCTTATTTAAACTGAATCCTGTGCATGGTATGGGAACAGGGAGTATTTGGAGAAACTCAAGCCACGATTTTCCTCTGCTCTCACACCTCAGCAGTCAACATAGAAGACTTCTGTGGCCAAATGTAGATTTCCCCCCCATACACACCAAGCAGTGGATGCCAACTGGGTGTCACCTAATTCAATTCCAACACACTTTACTGGAGAGAATATCAGATCCCACAGGGAAAGGGCTCAGTTCCCCAAACTGTCACCCCTTCAGACATCAGTTGCAATTCTGGGCCTCCAGAACTTCTGACCAATCGTCTTCAAATTGGGGTTCCCATGGCTTCCTTTTGGGTTCAGTTAATTTGCTGGAGCAGCTCCAGAACTCAGGGAAATACTCGTCTGCACTTACAGGTTTACTCTAAAGGATGGTTCCAAGGATACAGACGAAGACATGCTAAGGGCAGGTACAGGGAAAGGGGCGTGGAGCTTCCATGCCCCCTGGGTGCCACTCCAGGCACCTGCACGTGTTCAGTGATCCGGAACTCTCCCTGCAGTCCTCTGGGTCTTTGTGAACCACAATGTGGAAGAGTGATTAGCCTCCAGGGTGTGGGACGGGACATTCTCTGCAACATGAGTAATGACCTACAATCAGAAAGACAGGAGAAGAGTAGAGTCCTGCCGTCAGTAGTGAAAGGAGGGCAGGATTCTTTTTCCCCAAGGCCTGACCCACCAAACATTGTAACAAGAGACAAGGGCTGGCTCGGCTCCTGTGGCTCAAGTGGCTAATGCACCAGCCACATGCACCTGAGCTGGCGGGTTCAAATCCAGCCCGGGCCAGCCAAATAGAACAATGATGGCTACAACCAAAAAATAGCTGGGCGTTGTGGCGAGTGCCTGTAGTCCCAGCTACTTGGGAGGCAGAGGCAGGAGAATCGCTTGGAGCCCAGGAATTTGAGGTTGCTGTGAGCTGTGATGCCACAACACTCTACCCAGGGTGAAAGCTTGAGGCTCTGTCTCAAAAAAAGAGAGAGACACAAGGGCTTTGGAATCTATGAGCCAGGAATTGAGGACAAAAATATACACATATGTATGTATATGCACATATGTATATTTTTTAATCTCAAAACCCCAGGGACCTCTTTACATTCTCTTCTGTATGGATAACCAATGGTCTCAGCACCATTCACTAATTTTAAAATACCTGTATCACCTAACAAATGCAAACATTATAACCTAATCATTTGTACCCTCACATTAATCTGGAATTAAAAAACCAAATACCCATATTATCCCATTACCTGGGTGCCCCACTCCGTCATTTACCAAGTGGCAGAGTGAGCCTGCTCTGTGCTTCAATTCTGTCCCTGCATCACTTTAGGCATGGCTGTGGCTCATCATTGTCTCGATTGTCTGACAGAGCAAATGCCTCCACCTTGTCCTTCTAAATTGGTCTTTTTGTTTTGTTTTGGCCTTGCTCTTCCAAATAAAGGTTGACTGGTCAAGTTCCAGCAAAGAGGAAAAAATCTCTGCTGGTATGTTAAAATTAATTTGGAGAAGTTTATCAATAAATTAGGGGAAAAGTGATAGCTTTTTAATATTGAGTCTTGTAAGACTGCATTCTTACCCTTTACTTTAAGGCTTTATTTTTGTTTTATTAATATAGATACATAATCACTTAGCTGAAACTCTTGGGCTGAGCATGTTTCAGAATTGAGAAATTTTCAGATTAAAAAAAAAGAGAGAATGTTAGGATTGCCTTGTCAAGTTCCAGCGAACGGGAAAAAATCTCTGCTGGAATGTTAAAATTAATTTAGGGAGGCTCGGTGCCTGTGGCTCAAGCCACATGCACCCTAGATGGCGGATTCAAATCCAGCCTGGGCCCGCCAAACAACAATGACAGCTGCAACCAAAAACTAGCTGGGCAGAGGTGGAGGCAGGAGAACCGCTTGAGCCCAGGAGGCTGCTGTGAGCTGTGATGCCACGGCTCTCTACCCAGGGCGACAGCCTGAGGCTCTGTCTCAAAAAAAAAAAAAAAAAAATTTTAATTTAGGGAAATTTATCAGTAAACTAGGGGAGAAAGTAATAACTTTTTAATACTGAGTCTTGGCTCAGTGCTCCCCTAGCACGATGGTTACAGCGCCAGCCACAACCAGTTCAAACCTGGCCTAGGCCAGCTAAACAACAATGATGACAACCTCAACAGAAAATAGCTGGGCCTTGTGGCAGGTGTCTGTAGTCCTAAATACTTGGGAGGGTGAGGCAAGAGAATCACTTAAGCCAAAGAGTTTGAGGTAGCTGTGAGCTGTAACACCACAGCACCCTACCAAGAGTAACAAAGTGAGACTCTGTCTCAAAAAAAAAAAAAGGCAAAAAGCTAAGCTGGCACAGTGGCTCATGCCTATAATCCTAGCAATCTGGGAAGCCAAGGTAGCTGGATTGTCTGAGCTCACAGGTTCAAAAACACCCTGAACCAGAGCAATACCCCGTCTAAAAATAGCTGGGCGTTGTGGTGGGCGCCTGTAGTCCCAGCTACTGTGGAGGCTGAGGCAAGAGAATCGCTTGAGCTCAAGAGTTTGAGGTTGCTGGCTCGGCGCCTGTGGCTCAACGGGCTAAGGCGCCAGCCACGTACACCAGAGCTGGCAGGTTCGAATCCAGCCCGGGCCCGCGAAACAACAATGATGGCTGCAACCAAAAAATGGCCTGGCGTTGTGGCGGGCGCCTGTAGTCCTAGCTACTTGGGAGGCGGAGGCAAGAGACTCGCTTGAGCCCAGGATTTGGAGGTTCCTGTGAGCTGTGATGCCATGGCACTCTATCCAGGGTGACAGCTTGAGGCTCTGTCTCAAAAAAAAAAAAAAAAAAAAGAGTTTGAGGTTGCTGTGAGCTAAGATGCCAC
>CAUYRH010133698.1:0-19925 GCA_963574655.1 Perodicticus potto
TGCAATTAGGGAAAAAAAGGCAACCAAGGGTATCCACATAGGATCAGAAGCGATCAAACTTTCACTCTTCGCAGATGATATGATTGTATATCTGGAAAACACCAGGGATTCTACTACAACACTTTTAGAAGTGATCAAGGAATACAGCAGTGTCTCAGGCTACAAAATCAACACTCACAAATCTGTAGCCTTTATATACACCAACAATCACCAAGCCAAAAAAACAGTCAAAGACTCTATTCCTTTCACAGTAGTGCCAAAGAAGATGAAATATTTGGGAGTCTACCTAATAAAAGACGTGAAAGATCTCTACAAGGAGAACTATGAAACTCTAAGAAAAGAAATCGCTGAACATGTCAACAAATGGAAAAACATACCACGCTCATGGTTGGGAAGAATCAACATTGTTAAAATGTCCATACTACCCAAAGCAATGAACAATTTTAATGCAATTCCTATTAAAGCTCCATTGTCATATTTTAAAGATCTTGAAAAAATAATACATAGTTTTATATAGAATCAGAAAAAAACTCGAATAGCCAAGACATTACTTAGAAATAAAAACAAAGCAGGAGGAATCACACTACCAGACCTAAGACTATACTATAAATCAATAGTGATCAAATAGCATGGTACTGGCACAAAAACAGAGAGGTAGATGTTTGGAACAGAATAGAGAACCAAGAGATGAACCCAGATGCTTACTACTTTACTTGTTTACTAAAAAAAGTTGTTATTGTAATGTTAAATTTGGATTTATGGAAGTATTTCAAATAATAGAAATATTGATTGTTTTTTGAGAGTTGCACTTTTGAATTATTTTTACTAAGTTCCAGAAATAATCCTGCTAATATCTATTACATTATATGCTACATTACGTACTATTTAATTTAATCCTCCCGATCTTTGAAAAGTAGCATTTATAATTTCTTCTTTACAATTAGAGAAATTTAAAGTCAGAAAAATATGAAAACTCACCAAAGTTACTAAAAAGTTTCAGCAGACCACACCTGGTGGATGAGAAACTCTACCCACTTCTGACCGTTGTTAAAACCAAGTCCTGGAAAGTTCACAGAGATATTCCAGCATCTTGATGATAATGTATAGACTGAATTCCTCCCATTATTCCTGTGAAAGTAGTTTTGTTAACAATCAATGAAAAATGTTTCATCAAAGAGAAAAGGAGAAAAGAGGAAAGTGATGTTTCAGATTTGCTTTTCCTGTAGGCTCACACTGTCTCTACTTGCCGGCCTCAGCGTCTAGTTCCAGAGCAAGGCAGCCCCTCGACTTCAAAACTGCCCCCATGAACCACACAGTGGCCACCCCCCTTCTCCAGCATCACCTGGTCTCTCCTCTGCTTTTCCTTTTTTTTTCCCCCTGAAACACTCTGCTACCCATACTGGAGAGCAGCCTCCCAAACAGCTGGGACTACAGGAACGAGCCACCACGTCCAGCTCATTTTTAACTTTTTCTACAGATGGGAGTCTCCCTACGTTTCCCAAGGCAAGTTCTTGTCCATTTAAACATGGGGTTTAAAGCCTCCGCAGGGCCAGAGGTATGGTTATTATGAATCAAAATAGTTTCTAGTGGCCCCCCAAAATAATGTAGATTGATTATTTATCAACTATGGAATAGCAAAGAATTCAGAGTGCTTTCAGGAGTAGCTGCTAAAACCACAAGAGGTAAAATGGAGAGTTCGTTCTGTCACCTGAGATTTGAATTGAGCCGCTCCATGTGTCCTCAATATTATCTTCTGGTAGAAAAAGAATGGTACCTGAATAGCTTCTCCAATTTCACAATTTGAGTAATTTGTGATTTTCAAAGAAAAACACATTTTCAACCTAGTTGAAAGAAAATATAGGTGATGTTGGAATAGTGACAAGAAGGAAATGTCCTCCCTGCTAAATGAGGAAATTCTGTATTATCAGCCCAACCTGATCAAAGGAAACCAGAGTTAAATCTTTATCAGAAAGGTAAGCTCTCCTACGGGAAGCTAATGGCTAAAGGTGGAATTTATTTTATCAGTATTCCTTTCAAGATTTCTAAGGCCGTGTGGCTACAATAAAATGAAGAGAAAAGCAAACCTGTGTAGGTTTCCTTCTCCATGAATGCTTTTGTTCTCGGAATTGTAAAAGAAATCCCTTCCGTGGAGAACATGTGTGTTTGCCTCTCCTTCCCTGGACTGTGCTATCGTTCACTCACTCTGCAAACTCCAGCAAGGGCAGCTCCCGTTCATTGTTCTGCCTAACGCGCTTGTCACATAAACCTAAAGGATTTTTTTTTTTTTTGCCTTGAAGAAGGAGCTATTTTATTCCCAAGTAACTAAATACATTTAAAGCCTAATGGAAATAACTGGTGCATTTTCTCTCAAACCTTAAAATGCTTTCAATTAAAAAACATTTCCAGAGAGAGAGGGAAATTGCCAATGCTGAGATTTATGCGGTAATTGTATTCATTTTGAAATGTGATAGATATTAGGTATTGTGGCAGATTGTGAGATAATATTCATCGCTCTTGTAAAACATATATTCCCATGAGGTATGTACAAAGTATGAGATGTTTTGGCCGGAATAAAGCATCTTCCATCTCCAGAAGACATTTCCCGTCAGGGCTTTAGAGCAGACCTAGGGAATAAGTACGTGCGTCTCCGTCCTGTCTTTGTGAATCACTAACCGAAAATTGCAGGGCGCTGAGTCACAATCTCTCATCTCACCACAGGGGACAGCAAACAGGTCCACAGGTGGGACGTCCCGCAGTTCAGGACTGAATGTTCAATTTCACGCCTCCAAACAAAGAATTTTTGGAAGTTCCCTTGCTCGGCCTGCTGGGGTATCTACATCTGACTTTTAATAGGCGGGCTGTCATGCTACAAAAAAAAAAAAAAAGAAAGAAAGAAAGAAAAAGTCCATTACTGTTTTTTTTTAAGAAAATGGAAAAATCTCTGAATGTATCCCCAAGTGGTAAATTTCAGCATGAATAGTCATTTTTCATTTTAAGTGAGCATAAGAGAGAATTAGACAGTTCCTACATTTCTGAGGAGAACCCGGGATGTGCTTTATGGCTGGGTGTGTCTCAGAAGGAATGTCCTGTTTTGAGCTCGCCGGAGTCCCGGAAGGACCAAGGTGGCAAATGAAATTGGAGCAGCCCCTTCCCTGTGACCTGGGAGGGAAAAGCGAGCCTCCTGCCATGCCCCCAGGGTGCACCGTCCTTTCCCTGGGGCTGCAAACCCAGCACTGAGCTCACATCCATGGCCAGGTCATTCCGAGGTTGCAACCGTGCAATCCATTGCCACGTTTGCAACTAGGGAACGATCTGTGGTCGGCAATTCCTTCAATGGCTCTTCTCTTTAAATATTCCACTCAAAAAGAGTAGCACAGGCTGGTACAGGGCTCAGAATGCACATTCTGACTATGCCCACATCACAAGCTGGCCAGCTGGCGTGGCCCTCTGCTTGGAGAACTTGGGCCCAATCAGGATACGTTTAGAACAATGCACAGGGGTCGTGGCTTTTTGCTTAACGTGTCACCAGAGTGCATAGACTCATATATATGACACAGCCGTGGTCCCAGGGTGAGGCTGGACACCCTCCCCCTTTGGTGACACAGATCAGTAACAGATTGTGACCTTAGAGATAAAGACTTGCTGCCCTGTTGTAACTATAAGGACGGGTGTTTTACCATTGTTTCCTGATAAAGAATTTATCTTCTCCTGGGAAAATATGTACTTAAATCTTCTTTTCTAGATCATTTATTTTCATACACCTTAAAAAAAGTACATTTTTCTTCATCCTGAGCGATTTTGCATTTAAAATGCTGGTATTTAACCATGATGTGTGCTACACAGAGGGGTGTGTGAGTGTCCACTGCGTCCTTCCTTCCTAAATTGTAACTGACGCTCTAAGGGAAACCCTGCGTTTAATTGAAGCCAAACATATCACTGTGCATTTCTCGCCAGTGGGTCTTCTCCCCTTTTTAAATCAGACTGCCTGTTTTGTGTGGTTACCTTTGTCCTTGTTTGCTCTTTTAAAAAGTTTTTTATTGTATTAGTAGTACTAATTCTTTCCTAGTTTGTGTGTTGGGAAGAACTTTCCCAGTTTGTCATTTCCTTTTTGGATTTTATCATCAATTTTTCTCTTCATCTCATGACCTTTCTGTCCCCCTCGTCAAGTTTCTCTGCCCTGTTGTCATCATCCCACCTGGCGAGGGTCCAGCTGGTCCATCAGGGCCACAGCAGCCCTGACTGCCCCAAAGGAGGGTCTCCCCCCGTTCTTCCCCCCAACACACACCGCTTATCCCTCATCTCAGATCTTCTTTTCCTACCTCTAGTCTCTCTGCCCAGGCAAAGGGACACGTGGGCGTCCTCTTCCCTTCCCACATTACCCTTCTCCCGGGACACTCACTGCCCAGCATCGCCAGGACCATGTGCCTGCCTCATATGCTCAGCTGTTCACTGCGTGGCTCTGAAAAGACTCCCAGGGCTCTCACAGGCCCAGCCCTTCTCTGTCCTCTTCTTCGGGGCAGACCCCAGTCTTCTGCTACATAACCCAGATGTGACCTCCCCCTCCATGCCCACATGCTCCTGCAGATTCTTCCTTCTTTTTATTTTTCAGACCAAACCCCCCTTCCTGTGCTACCTTAATCCAGCCCTGTTTTTAACCTTAACTTTGCCATACGCAGATGGGCTCAGCTGTTAAGGATCAAGTCATTTAGTGAATAGACTTCCTCTCAATCTCAGTTACATCATCTATAGACAGAAACAATTTGTGCACCCACTTTGCATGTTTGTTTTACAGATTAAATAAGATGGAGCAGGTAAGGCACTAGCGGGTGTGACTCTGGGCACATTACGATTATTTATTACACTGTTCCTGCTTCATCAGCAGCCATGCTGCTGGCTAATCCTCGTTCTAAAATGCAAGTTGCATCATTGTGTGTCTCCCTGAATCTGTCAGTGGTCTCTTTCACTAAAGTATAAAGTCGACATATTTCAACATAAGACAGGCTGTCCCTGACATCCTCTGCCACACCTCTAGCACATGGCTCACCACCCCAGCCCATGTCTCAGCCTTGTGGAATATAACAGTCACTGTTGCCTTGGGAGCGCCACCTAACAACCAGCCCCATCTACAGGTCAGCAGCTGTGGTCTGGTTGGTTCCAGGGGGTCAGGACAGGCTTGGCTAGTATCTGGGCTCTAAGCTAACTTGCTCCTCTTGTGTTTGTTCTGGGCCCAAGCTGAAGGACCAGCCATCCTTGGCACCTGCCCTCCCCATGGTGATCAGCTCAAGAGCAGGGCCAAACTGAGTGAGCACATTTAAGAGTTTTACTCACTTCTCATCTGCTAATATCCGGTGGGGCACAGCAAGTCACATGGCCAAAGCCCCATCAATGATGCTGGGCAGTGCACACTGCCCACGGTGCAGGGAGGAGGGTTTGCCAAACGATACCCCAGATTATCTGACGGAATTACACGCATGCCTGAGCACACAGGTGATGCTGCACCACTGCAAGTTTGCTGTGCCACGCTTTCTCCAAACAGTCTCGCTACCCACTTGACAAAGGGCACCTGCCTTGTAAGGCTCAGCTTGGCCCTTACCTGCTTTCCACCTACCGAGAGAGAAGCAGCCTCTTTCTCCTCTGGGCTCTCACTGAGAGCCATGCCTGAGCTCTGCCCTGTCTCTCCACTAACTACCCTTGTCTTTCTGCCCTCTCCTCTGTGCCCAGCACTGGGCACTGAGAAACTATTGCTGTTGTTGAATATCTAGAGCTGGCCTAATAAACTTGATAATGTAACTAGTGCGATGTTCGTTCTTCTCAGATAATTTCTGTTTATTAAAAAATCTGAATAAGGAATGCCATTTGGAATTCCAAACTGGATATTCTTTGCACAGAGAAGCCTCCGATGACCATCTGATCACAGGCGAATTGCTTACAGAGGAGCCTTGGACTGAGTCTTCCAGGCCACAGTTCATACAAGATACAGTTCTGCAATTAAATAGTTCATACCTGGGTACAAAAGATGAATCTTCCTGGTGCTCATGGGGCCGCCAGCTCTCGTTGGTCCCTGCAGCCTGCATAAGCCCAGGCCTGGGCACTCTTCTCTGCCTGCTCCTAGGGGCTGGGCGGCCCCACAGGCCACAGCGGGCTCTGTGACCCCTCTCTGATCACAGGGCCTGTCCCTCTGCACCCAGATGCAGTGTCTGGGGTCCAGCA
Source organism: Perodicticus potto (assembly GCA_963574655.1). Lineage (NCBI taxonomy): Eukaryota > Metazoa > Chordata > Mammalia > Primates > Lorisidae > Perodicticus > Perodicticus potto. The sequence continues at coordinate 6,211 of CAUYRH010133698.1, forward strand.
AGGGCAGAGGCCAATCCACTCACACACTGTCCTGTAGAAACTCATCCTGGGTTACACTTACACAGGAGACATTCTCAGTAGAAATATTTTGAAGCCAAAATAAATAAAAAAGAAAAAGTAGAAAGGAGTCAAACAGGCAATTATTTGTAATAGAAAAAACTATTGATTTTCCTTTTTTGATACATAGTCTAAATTATCCCACAAGAAAAGTAGTAATGCATCTTTAAACAGATTTATTGGTTCTTAGAGGGAAAAACTGTATTATTTAACTTCAACGGTATTGGAGTTTCCTTTATGTTAGGTACAGAAATAGAACAGCTGAACAGGACGGGGTGGAAAGTCCTTCAAGGGCCATGCTTGTTTGGGGTTCCAAGGTAAGGTGCTCTGGCATTTCTCTCAAATGGGTAAGTTGGTGGATAAAAGATCATTTTTCTGGCTAAGTGAATTACATTAGACATTTAGATAGATACATTTTTCACATGATTTAAAGGTCTCGAATTGCTGTGGGCGGAACGAACAAACCACGTAGGACCCCCAGGTCCTCTGACCTCAAGTCGTTGTTATAAAGGATTTTTTCCCTCAGCGGAATCCACTGACTACATCCCCTTCTCTGAGGTGGATTTGCCCCGCGTCTCACCCACTGGCTTCTCAGACCAGTTTACACAGATGCCTGACGGGCAGGACGTCGCCCCGTCTACTGCCCACGCCCTTCCCCTCCCAGGCCTCTCACAAGAGCGAGCTCAGGCTCGACCGGCACCACGCACGGGTCCCAGGGACCTTGAACCTGGCCCCAGACCTCTCCCTTTGCCCGTCCGGTGGCCTTGCAAGTCACCACAGCCAGGCATCATCATCTATCAGTGAGAGCAATCCCAGTGACCTTGTTGGATTGTCACAAAGAAAAACTACTCAGAATGATTGGAAAGCATTCTTCAAACACAAAGCCCTCTAAAAGCCGTGAATAAAAATTCCGACTCACTGCCATGCGCTGAGCCCCTCGTTACGTCTTTTCTTTGTAGCTGAGCAGTTTGGGAGGTTTTGCTAGGGGTACTTTGCAGGAGCCAGGTTCTCTCCATTCCCTGGGATAGATCTGCCAGGACTCGAGGTAGGAAATCCCATGAAATCCAGCGGTCAGGGCTCATCGGGCCTCAGGGGAGCAGACGCTGCTCTGCCCGCCTGGCCTTGCTCGGCCACACTCCTGCTGTGCCTTCCCGCCAGCGCCCAGGTTTCCTCTCCTGAGCCTCTGGTACACACTGGCCTGGGAAGGGGACACCAGCACTGTCTGCTCCAGTCCAGGCTTGGGTCCTGTCTCTGCAGATGTCGGAGTTGTGACTACACACATTGAAGACGACGTCCAAGCCTGTGATTGCTCTACGTTCAGGCGTGGGCACTCGGAGGAATGAGCCCACGGCCGCCACTTGGGCGCACCGAGGAATGAGTTGACAGCCACCACAACTGTGCCTCAGTGCTCTGCTCCACTTCAACTCCTTGGGCTGGAAAATCTCCTTCCCTGTTAAAGCAAGAAGAAAATGAAAGCAAGAGTTGTCCTGGCCACCCAGTAAGAGAGGGGCAAATGGCATTTTCCATCTGTTGTCAGGGCCATCAAGCACTCGCTCTTCCCAGCCTCGCTTCCCACACGTGGCTATACCCCTAGACACTGTCCCTTCTACCAAGAGAGCTCATCAGCCGTCCCTCTGGGGACCAATGACAGGTCACATTCTGTATGCCGAAGTGTGTATTTGGGGAGCCTGGCTACCTGATGAGGGGTTTCATTCACTTTCCTGCCAGATGATAAGCTAAACCTTCTCCAAGTGGGCCCCAGTTGAAAGTCAAGCTGATGAAAGCCTGGGCAGAGGTGAGGAAAGCTGGCTTCAGATGAGAGGATTATCCTTAGAAAGACCAGCCGTATCTCTGTTTGATCTGAACAAGGAATGCGTGCGTTCCGTGAGGCCACTGAGTTCACGATCAAACCTCCCGGTGAATAACAGAGGGCGGAGAGCTCCAGCTCTCGCCGAGCGACACGTGATGCTGTGCATAGGACCCTTGTTTAAAACCCCGGCTAATTCAGGTTACAGGATGAAGTGAGCCACGTCACAAATAATCCCTCGTGTATTGCAAGCAATGTAATGTCACAATAATCAACAGGGGCTTTTTTTTACCCTTTTGTGAGTACATAATAAATACTGTCATTTAGCTGCAGCAAACATCGCATTTCTTTCCTGGTCTTTGAGTAACACCATTCGTGAAGTAAATACCAGACCTCCTTGTCCATCTTCTCTCCCCAAACTCTACAAACTGCACATCCGTACGCTCGCGAGAAATATAAATCACGGGTGTCAAAGGAAAAGCAGTGTGCTGACTTCCCCTGGGTGTCTGTTCAGCCCCTGTCATGGAAGAACATGAGACCCTCCTCTCAACCCTAATGCGCATTTTGTGGGTGTTCATGAAGCTCACAACTACTTCAGTTTCATGATGATTGCAGCTTTCTTTCCACTATTATTGGGTTTTATTTACCTTATGGACAGGATGTCCCAAAAGTCTCCCCTAAAGTGGCCATAGGTAGGGAAAGTGAGAAATTGTAGCTAAATGTACCTTCACTTACACAAAATTTATTACAAAATTTTATGAAGAGGTGGGCAACAGGTGGGGAATATTTTCAAAATATTTTGTAAAATCTTGTGATGAATATTTTGTAAATAAATATACATTTAGTTACACTTTCCCGCTTTACCCAGGTATGGTGACTTTACAGGTGGCTTTTTGAACCCTGCTTTGCCAAAAGCTTTGGATACAGCTCCTGTGAAGTGGGGACAGATAAAACACAATTCATGCCTGTCACACACGTGTAAATGAACAGATGTGCACACACGGGCACGTGGACACACACACACAAATTAGCCAGTCAGCACAAGGACGTGGAATGACCCTCCGATGTCAGTTCCTGAGGGACCAGGGCTCGTTTCTCTCTGAAGTCGGAGTGTCTGGGGCGATACATGATGACAAGTTGCCTGAGCCCTGGGCATGTTCAGACACTGTCCTAGAATGATGATGCTCACTTTGAGGGGGTCAAGTGACTTCAGGCACAGATCAGGTGGGAAGCAGGCCACCAGCACGGCGTGTGACAGGAGTCAGGGTGTTTAAGGAAGCTGACGATAGTCTCTTGCCCAGATCCAACCAGGGATCTGAGGAATCGGCAAGCAGGTAAAAGGCACGTGACATCTTTGAGCGGCAGCACCTTCAGCTCCGACCCATCATCACTCCTGCTTTTGAAAGACCCTCTCAGATTCAAAGCTGTTTACTCAAACGCATCTAGGGGATGGCACAGGTGCCGACGCCCTGGGGGGCTCCAGAGCGGCACAGCGAGGCAGGGCCTGCCCACGGGGAGGGAGACCAAGACAAACCGTGCCTGGCCGACAACTCCCTGCGGGCGGCCCCGCCGGTGTGTGTCTTTATTACCGGGAAGGACACCTCTGTCCACGCGATTCTCTAGTTCCCTATACAGTGGCTTTGGATGTTCAGGGGCGAAAACACAGCAGAAAAAGGTTTGCAGAAGCAACATTTAAAACCGCCAAATCAATCTCCCTTATAGGCTTTTCTTTTAAAATAAACTTATCTCTGAAACCTGCCTTTTGAAGCTTTGGCTTTAACAGTGGAGTTTCACTGTTTTATGAGCTAGTGGTAAAATCCTAAAGCCAGCAACTCCTCCAGGAGATACTAACACTCCATTTACAGGCGGACTGCCAGGAAAATAATACGTGGTGATGAAGCCACTGTACATTCACACACACACATATATCATATAGGTTACCCGTCCCCCCAAAAAAGGCAAAAAGAAAACCGTCTTTTCCCTGTTTTCTCTTTAAGAGTACACTTCACAGCACAGGCACAGCCCTCCCTGCATCCCACTCCTCCCCAGGACTCTCAGCAAATCCACTCCAGGCAGAAGCCATCAAAAGCCCAGGTGGCAAGTCCTGAATGTTCCTCTCTGGCACTACCGGGCAGTTTACAGCAGACACAGAGAGTGTCACCAATGTCAGTGCCCAAGGGCAGAGTAGAAAAGCATCCATGAACCTGATGAACAAAAGCCAACATAATATCCACTTTGCGAGATCAGTACTGAAAACTTCCATCTTGCTGTGGAAAGAGAGAACGACAACGCGTGGTGAATTGTAATGATTTTGCTGGAATGCTACCAGGTGTCAAAGGCACACGTGAGGCTAGAGCCAGGCACCGCGTGCACATCTCAGGCAGGTCCATGTTCATTCTACAAGCTCCGTATGAACATCAGCCTGGTGTCCTGAACGTGGCTGAGAATAGCAAAGTAGAACCATCTCCACACTTCAAAACAGACTGATGAGTTGGGGAGTGCCATGCAGAGGTTTCCCAACTTACTGAAGGCTATTCTAAGAGGAACAAATGTAACCCCTGAAGTTCAAACTACAGATAATACACCTCGCAGGGCCTCATCTAAGATAAAGAAGAAAGCAGAGCTATCTCACTGAGCGACATTTTCAAGGCCGTGTGCCCTTCCCACAACACCAAACACATTTCCCTTTCTTTCCCTCACTTCACTCAAACCTTCTTCCATTTTAAAAAATTCACCCAAACATTCCCTCTGAAATGATTCTTCATTTTGGTCAGTCGAGGAAACCAAAGGACCTGAAAATTTTGCAAGCGCATTTTCTTTCCCATGCCAGGAGCTAGACCTGAAGTTTTGAGCAGGACCATTGGCACGTTCTTGAGATTATTGAATGCCACCTTCTCTTTTATTCATTTGAAATGGCACACGGTAGTTGCACACATTTATGGGATTCAAGTTTATGTTTTGATGTTTCTGTACGTATAATGTTGCATAGATGGCACCAGGGTGCCTGGTGCCCTCATCACCTCACGCCTTTTCCCTTTTTTTGTGATGAGGACGTTCCAACCCCTCCCTTCTAGCTATTTTGTAATGTACAATACGCGACTGTCAGCCCCCACCCTGCTGTGCCCAAAACACCAGAGCGTATTTCCAGCTGTCATTTTATACCTGTTGACCAGACTGTCCCCACCCTTCCCTATAGTCTCTGGTAACCACTTTTCTATCTATGTTCCTATGACAGCAGCTTTTCTTTAAATTCCAGAAATGATTCGGATCATTTGGTGTGTATCTTTCTGTGTACAGCGTATTTCACTTAACGTGAAATAAAATGGACAAAAGTTCTGAGTGGACGTTTCTCAAAAAAGAAATAAGCTGTACAAATGACCAAGGGGTATTTGCTCAGTGTTACTAATTATCAGGGAAATGCAAATGAAAGCCACAATAAGAGATCCCCTCAGTCTGGTTGGGATGCCTATTATCAAAAGGCAAGTGAGAACAAGTGCCGGGGAAAAGAGACCCTGACACACTGTCGGAGGGGTGGCGGGCTGTGGAGCACAGTTGTATGGAAAACAGTCTGGAGCATCCTCAAAAAACTCCAGGTAGAAGTACCACAGGGTCCGGCAACCCCACTCCTGGGGTTCCTATATCCACAGGAAATGAAACCAGCAAGTCAAGGAGACGTCCCCGTGCCCGGGCCTGTGCAATGCTGTTCAGAATAGCCAAGATATGGACGGAATCAACCGAAGTGCCCAAGGATGGATGGACAGATCAAGAAAGGGGCTTGTATACACAACGGGGAACTAGTCTGCCTCAGAAAACAAGCAAATCCTGTCATTTACAACAACACGGTGAGCCTGGCAGACACACACGTACACGCTTAGTGTTCCTACAGGATGCCAGGACTTAGCTCTTGGAAATAAACCGTAGCAGAAGTTGGTATGCAGTGAGACTTTGGGGGTTGAGCAGCAGCCACACATTCACACGTAGTTTCTATGCTGACCCCACACTGCTGGGAACATGGGCACAATGACCCTGGCAGGGCTCACTGAGGGAGCAACGGCTCCAGCCATCACCTCGTGTCTTCCCAGACCCACCATTTCTCTTTGCTGCTCTCGCCAGCACCGGCGCTTCCCTCCGCACAGCTCTGCGGGGATGACAGGCCTGCCTCGCAGTGAGTCCCCCGCACCCCGGCAGAGTGCTCAGGACTTTGATACACACAGGGTGTCCCGAAGGGCACCCCTAAAGTCACCATATGTAAGGAAAATGGGAAATTGAAGCTAAATATACCTTTATTTACAAAATAGGCGTTGCAAAATTTTACAAAGAGGTGGCCAACACATCGGGGATATTTTGTAAAATTTTATGCCTATTTTGTAAACAAAGGTATATTTAGCTACAATTCTCCATTTTCATAGGTTTGGTAACATGAGGAGCAACTCTGGGACACCCTGTGTGTCATTTTTAGTTCTTAAAATAACCCTTAATACAGGTATAAACTCATTTCATAGATGAGAAACAAAACTGCTGCTTACAGAATTTAAGGAGCTGTTCCCTGTTCCCAGAGCACAGAAGCAGCTTTCAAACTGCAGGACACGAACCACCAGCACCCAGGGCCTGAGCTGCACAACTCTCTTGCCCCTGTGGCTGTTTAGCAAACAGCAGGAATTAAACTAACAGGTGCAATTAATGAGTAACTATTGAGCACCAGCTGTGTTCTCCATGCTAAAAAGGAAGTAATAAAACAATGTCTCAACACTGTTTATCTTTGTTCCACTGATCTTACATTCTTATCTTCTTAAGGAGCCACTTTTTGAGCAACAGAAAAAAAAAATCTATTCCCAGTGATTTATTCTTCCTTCACTTTGCAGAAAATTACTAACAAATTATTTTGGTAGTACATTAATTAAATAAAATTTTTATTTAATTTAAGTCTGAACTAGCTCAGAGAATAAAAACCTGGCAATTCTAAAAGATGATTGGTCATGAAAAAGAAATCTTAGTTTCCTTTCATGCTCTTGCATATTTGTTGAGAAAGGACGACCGTTGTAAATATTCAGTCGTTTTATTTAACTTGGGTGGATCCTACGGCTTAGGATTTCTGATCCTAGGATTCAATTCCTCCTCTCTTTCAAGTCATGTGCCAGTAAGAATTTTGGGTGGTCTTGCCATACAGAAGATGCCTTTTCTCTATACCTAAGTGATCTTTAGACTGCCTAATGTAAACTCCATGACAAAATGTGTTTGTGTTTCCTCCACTGAGCTGCTAATCTTCTTGGCTAGGTCTCTGCTATCACTGCAGATCTCCTAAAATCACCTTTCTGAGTCTCGCCGATTGCTGCATAACACACACAGAAACTGGGGTTTATTGTCAAGACTTAAAATAATCCAGTGGACGGGAGAGGCTCTGACTCGCTGGCAGACACACAGGCACAATTTCCTTACCAATTATGGGTAAAAGCAGATCAATTACAACCCAAGGCCCAGAGAGAAAACTAATTGTTACAGATGATTAGGGTAATCATTTCAATCATCCAAAAAGTTCACTGTGCCTATTTTAGGATTTGCAAAAGTTGTGATGACAGGATTGATAATTTATGGATTATTGGCTATTATGCGAGGATAATGAAAATAAATGCTATTGATTTGAGACTATGTATGCCAGCTTTATGCATATAAATAGACTTTAAAAATCCTATTGTGTTTTATGGCTTCACATAAATAACAAAACCACCTCATGACTTGGAAATAGAGTGCCTGCATCTTAAACATTGCAATAGGATGGCTCAGCTTCTCTGAATACCTGTGAGCGTCCAGCTGCACAGGAAAGTATCCTTCCAGAAGACACAGAGGAATGAACCTGCTTCTCACACACTGATGAGCATCATCCACCATCACCCAGACATCCTGTTAAAGTGCGTGTTCTGAATCCGTGGACCTGGGATGGACGGGGAAGCCTCTGCTCTTATCAAGCCCAGGGCAGTGTGGACACTGCTGGTTGAAGGACCACACTTTGAGTGGCAATGAAGTGGCCTTCTCGGTGCTCTCAAAGGTTCCATCCGTAACTAAATTCCGATCTAATGATTCAGAAGAAAAGAGTTACTATGACTATCATAAAGAATATAATATCCAAAGATATCTGCAGAATATATTGTTAAAGCCCGGCTTAATTAAAGCATTATACACAAAGCTTTCACAAGGGCACCATTTGGCGATGTTGGCTTAACTCTGGGGCTTCGGTTGTGTGAAGTTTCTTATTTATCCCTTCACCTTCCCAAGAACTGACACTCCATACCTACCTGAAAATCAGCTTGTAAGCAAAGCTGTTTTAACTCACGCAGCAAAACTGGCATATAGGTTCATCAACTAAAACCAAGTAGTACCATTTGCATGTCATCCTGAAAGGTTTGCATGGCCCTTCCCCGCCATCTCCTCCTCTTCCTTCTCTCTCTATGATCATTTCTTTATCGGAGAGAAAATATTTTGGATTTAAAACCTCTCTAGGGACGCCAGTGTGTGAATGACCAAGCATGACTTGCAGACGGCCATGCTGTTTTGAGCACATGAGCAGCTCTCAGCGCCCCCAGACGTGACCATAGAGGCAGCTCACGCAGACCTGGACTGTCCTGTGAACACAGGTGGCAGCAGCATCAACTCGTGCAGCTTCCCAGTGGACACATCTGAAACCTATAAACTGGCCAGAACTGTGAATCCATTCATTAGGAGTCACGTGTGAGAATAAAGACGTGTGACTTTTATGAAATGTTATGCAAGCATTTTCTCATTTAATGTTAACTCTTTATTCTGTTCTTACTTTCAAAATGACTTCCATTGAATTTTTCATAAAGGAATGTAAAAATTCGCATTTTTTTTTCTATTTCAGTGACTATACAGTAGCTTAACATTAAGTCTAACTTTTTAGAAATTAGTTACCTACCCAAAGCCAGGCAATAATTTGGTTAAAAATACATTCACAGGCCTTATTAATTCAAACTTTCAGACGAATATTTTATGAAATTCTGTAGCAGCAAACACTCAGATATGACATTGAACACCTTTATTTCTGAATAACTACAACCCTGCTTAGGAAGCTATTTCTAAAGGAAGACTTTGTACCAAACAATGGCAGATTCATGTTTGATTTTAAAGTAGTAACAACTTGGTAAATCTTAAGCTTCCATATCACATTAGTTCAACTTTGGCAATGCCACATTTTACTCACAAAACACACACTCACAAATGAACTTAAAATAAAATGGAATTTAATATTGAACTTATGCAAATGAATATCGATACACATAAAATTTGGTTAGTGTTTGAAAGACTTGGGAAGGTAAATAAGATCACATTGTTCTTTTTCAATCTCAGTTTAACAAAATATATTTTATTTATAATCCTAAATTTTTCCCAGCTCATAGGTAAAGCTTCATTTCTTTAATATTCTCAAATACATTTATTTCGTAAAGCTTTTATTTCAAGAAGTCTTCTTTTTATCTTAAAATGCATGAATGCCAGGAAGTTCTGATTTTATCTCAACATCAACGTTCATGGTGATGAATGTGTTTTTCCTCCTTTTCTCCTTTATTTGTATAGAAATCACATGATACTATTTTCTTTTCTTTTTGATTAAAGTGTTATATTTGATTTTTCAGGAATAAAGTAGCTCACACAGGGCAACATAAAGATAAAACTTTGAATATGAAAAATAGCCTGATGGGCCACCTGAGCCATGTGCGAGGGCCACGCACAAATCAGCCACATTACTCAAACTCCCATTCACAATGGTTTCCATTTTTTGAAAGAATTTAGAACTGTTCACACCTTGCTATTTATTAAGTTGGGGGGGATCTAAGTGAGGCATTTTTGTATTATTAATTTTTATATTATATAAATTATTATTGTTAATTTTATATAAATTATTATTAATTTTATATTAATTATTATTATTAATTTTTATATTATATTAATGTAGAAAACCTGTAACATAAAACATCTCAGGTGCATTATCTAAACTTGGCAAATTACTTTGTGAATTTAGAACCGAGCTGGGTGGACGGATGGCACTTATGGCTGCTCTAACCCCAAGCTCTCTGATGTGATTGGAATGGTGCTCTAAGTAGGTACCCGAGGATGCACTAACAGCCCGAGTGAGTCAGATGCAATATCCCAAATGGCTTTCATTCCCTGGAACACTTTATACTCAGAGACGTCGGGAGATTACAAGACTTTTTATCTTTTTTATTACAGTTGCATTACAAAATTAAACCTATAGTTACTTTACTTCTTATTAAAAATTAGGTTTTTTCTGAATTTTGATTTTCAAAAACAATCTCTTCAAAAACAATTATTCTAGGCCCAAGGGCTATCTAGTCAAGGTTACTTTATACTAAAATGTACTCCCAAGTATGTTAAAGAAAATTTCTTCCTTGCAGATGGGGAAACATCAGCTTAGGATGCAAGAGTAGATCCCTAGGTGCAAGAACATACCCAGATGATTTTTGTAAATAGCTTCTAGATTTATTTCTTTTTCTTTTTCTTTCTTTTCTTTTCTTCATTTTGTTGTTGTTGTTGTTGTTGTTGTTGTTTTGTTTTGTTTTTTTTGAGACTAAGTCTCACTCCGTCATTCTGGGTACAGTGCCGTGGCATCATAGCTCACAGCAATCTCATACTTTTGGGCTCAAGCAATCCTCTTGCTTCAGCCTCCCAAGTTCTCGGATTACAGGCATGAGCCACTGCACCCTGGCCCTAGATTTCTTTCTTTAACCCAGGTTGTATTTGATATTTGGCATTTATTACATACGAAATTTCCTTGGGAGAAAAGAACAAAGGTGTAATGTGATGGTGTGTGACCATTCTCTAGAGATTCTAACCCAGTTGAATCTACAGCTGCGTTGTTTGGTTCTATCAGTGATACGAAAAGAAAAAGAAATGTTTGGTTTTCAATTACATACACATGATATGTGATATTTTAAGCTTCCTCGGCTTCGTTTCAAGGCTCGAGTGTATTAATTCCCATGCGAATCATTCCGTGGCAGCCTTCACTATCACAGCGATGCTAGACAAAAATCTTCCATGCCTCAAATTTCGGAATGCTAAATGACATGAAATGCACTCACTGTGTGAGGATAGGTGAGACTGATGTCAGACGAGGAATGTACAGTGTGGGCCAGATCCCTAGACTCACAGAAGACAGCAAGGGGCTCCATCCCGCTCAGAGGGGACCTGTCCAGTGCTCGCTTCCTATAGGCAGGTCGTCCCATCAAGCAGAGTTGGATTGTTTTTATTTCTGCCACAGTTTTTTCTTGGAAGCAAAGCAGGCAATGTAAGGAGAGATGTAGGTAAGTGTTTCACTGGGAAAAACCATATATCCACATACAACCCGAGTAACGGTGCCCCAAGGTTTAGAGATGTCGCTCATTCATCTCCTCTTGATCTCTTTTTTTTTTTTTTTTTTTGAGACAGAGTCTCACTATGTCACCCTCAGTAGAGTGCCGTAGCATCACAGCTCACAGCAACCTCAAACTCTAGGGCTTAAAGTGATTCTCTTGCCTCAGCCTGCTAAGTAGCAGCCACAATGCCTGCTATTTTTGTTGTTGTCGTTGGCATTGTTGTTTAGCCAGCCAGGGCCAATTCGAACCTGCCAGCCCCAGTGCATGTGGCTGGCGCCCTAACCACTGAGCATGGGCGCCGAGCTTCCTTCTGATCTTAGCCCAAACTCAAGGTCTCAGTGCAGAATTGAAGCCTTGAGCCTTGGAATTCTAGCCAGGGTTAAAGTTTGAGCAAAGACTTAAGAGGTGTCAAAACAGACACAAATCTAATCAGCACATCAGGTGGGAGGTGGGAGTTGGAAGGGGAGGAGTCCCAGCCCTTCCTGCAGCCTTCTGGGGACCCAGCCTCTGTGTCACCTGCTGGGGACCCAGCCCTCTGAGCCCCCTGCTGCTCCGAGAGCCTTTCTGCTGAGTTCCCGGCTACAGTCCTGGTGCAAAGGCCCTGAGGCCACCAGCAGACCCCCTTCCTGCATCTCGGCTGTGTGTCATCCCAGAAGTTTCCACTTTCACGGTGCTTAGCACCCCTCCTTGATCCTGGCTCCTCAGCTCTCTAATCAATTAATTCACCATTAGTGGCCTCAAAGTCTTCCTAAAATGCTGTTTCGAGGGAACTATTCAGCAGTCATTTTTACTGAATAACCTAAGTTAGGAACATTGATACCACCTCAATGAGTGAAAACATTTGGAGACCGAATGGTGGTGAATTCCGCTTTCTCCTCCTCAGAGACCCTCCAGGAGAACGTGAGGGGCAGGCCGAGGCTCCAGTCCTTCCCGTGAGCTGTCGCACAAACGAAGCTGCTGCAAACTCAGCCGTCACGTATTCCGGGAGTGTCACGGGATTCGGTACAATGTGGTGGACACGATGCTGTTTTCAAAAACAGTAATTATGTTTGTGAACACGTGAGTAGAATGCTTCACTCCCTTGTGAAAGTTCAATGGCCTCTCTTCATTTGGCTGTAATAACTGAAAAAAATGCCCGTTTTATTTTTTTCCAAATGTAATCTGTGACTTTTATGCATTGCCAAAATAAGAAGTGGATTTTCATAAGTAAATTAAAAAAAAGAAAGAATTTAACTCATTCATGTTTCCAGGAAACAGCTTGGAAACAGGCTTGTAGTTGAATTCTGAGACATCCATTGCCAACTCCTTAATTTTACTCTGAAATAGATGTAGAAACCACACTTGCCATTTTTAAAGAGTTACTAGCATTTGGTAACATTTCCTCCAGCCAGAGCGAAATCTTTCAGTGTGTTTTTCCAGCACCTTCCTTCTCTGCCTCTGGATCCAATACCGGTGGGTCAATACCTGGAAAAGGCAGCGAGAAAGCAAAGGCGGAAGGGCAGCTGGCTGAAGAGGGAGCCCCACGCTGGGGGGGCCGGCACGGGCTTCTCCTGCCACCGGGCCTGCTCCACCCAACACGGGCAGACCTGCAAGTGCACATCACGAGGTCACCTGAGGGTCGTGTGATGGAAGGAGAATGGTTCTTGAAGAAAGAATAAGGTCGCAATTCCTCCACTCCCACAGGTGCTGCGAGAAAGAGTTTCTGAAAACATTAGTATTCCCCATTCCTATTCCATATTCACACCCTTTGTAGAATTTTGTATAAACACTGTGTGAATGTCCGTCTAGTAAGAAGCCGTTTATCCAAATAAACTCAACCATAGAAAGACCTGGAGGAGCTGTGGAGTTCTAATACATTAATCAAACCCAATGCTGATATGATAGCACAGAGCACCCTGGATGTGCAGCACGGAAGTGCCTGTCTGCTCTCTTGCCGACGCGTTAGCTAAGCATGTACATTGAAAAAAACATTATTATACTTTAATAGAAAATAATAAAGCATTTCAAAGAAGAAAAGTCTGAATTGTATGTTTAAAAAGCAATAAACCAGAAATGCAGGGCTCTTAAACTGTTACGGAGAGAGAAAAGACCACCAGACAAATCATCTTCCAAATGCCAATAAGGAGCCTTTATTTAGACCCACCGGCCGGCTGTCTCCACAAGTCTCTGAGAGATCGGGGAAAGCAGCCGAACCAGGGTGAATGCACAGCTCTGATAGGTTGGATGTCGCAGCAAGCAAGCTGCAGGACTCCATGACCGGCACGTACGGCACTTGCACTTACAAAAGCAAAATTATAGCTAGATTCCATGGGTGGAGGGAGGGCAATTGGGTGGGATCACACCTACGGTGCATCTTAGCAGGGTACTGGTGAAACTTATTAAATGTAGAGTATCAATGTCTTTATATAGTGATTAAGAAAATGCTATGAAGGCTATCTCTCATAGTACAATCAAAATGTTTCTGATTGTAT
>CAUYRH010133700.1:0-17350 GCA_963574655.1 Perodicticus potto
TAAATATAGTTTTGTACAATGTTGTCTCTGCGGGAGGGAGGAAGGTAGGTTAAGGTGGGACCAGGTGGGATAGACTAACTCCTGAGTTCTGCCATTCTGGAGCCTAACCAGAAATATAATCCTAGTTTTTAAGGTAACAGACATCTGTGTGTCTTTTTCTGGGGGTGAGAATTCAGGTGGGAGATTTGAGCCCAAGGTGGAGCAAGAAGAGCTGAGAACACTCCTTTACAGGCATTTACTTGGGCTTCTGGCACCCTGTGACCTCTAGCCCCCAGTGGTTCTTCATGTTGTGCTGATGAAACTTAGGCTCAGTAACCATGTGGCCATCCACCCTCTTCCCATTGTCTACTGATGTAGAGTGGCTGATTTTTCTTCCTATTACAGGGCCCTACTACTCTGAGATCTTGGAATGAGGGGTATAAGCATGAATTCCAGCTGGGTTGTCTTTTAATAGATGGGTCTATGATTCCTGAAAAAGATTTTTGGCCCCATGATCATTAGGAAGGGTCAGTAAGTACAGAAGAATCCAGATACCCACCCTTGGGAATGCTTGGTATATATGCACCCTGTTTAAGGGAGAGGGGGCTGTCTCTGCAGCACACAGGTAGGCTCCTGAAGGCCTTTGGGCTCCTGAGAACTCCTGAGAGCCTGTTAGTCAAAAGTGGCCCAGTTCAGAATTGTTCCAGCCCACACCTGGGAATCCCTACTCCTGCCTCGCTGTGTGGGAAGCTCTCATCTTCCTGGCACGTCTTCAGGCACATTGAACTTGGGGAAACCTGAGTCATTGCTCTTAAAGAAAAGCCTTTCACCTGCATGTCAGCCACCCAAACTGAGCAGATTCTCTGTGGCTAGTACTGGGTGAGACTCAAAAGTGGTGATGATCAGATGTGATCTGACTGAATGATCTGACACGAACAGTCCAGAGAGGGTTCTTTCCCTTGAAACTATCTATCTCTTTAGTCATAACTTGGTTTTAGATAAGTCAATATAGACCTGGGTTTTGACAGGAGTTGAGTCCCTAAATAACATGCTTTTTTCTCACTTAGCTCATAGATTTGCTTTTGGAAAGCCTTATTTCAGGGCTCTTTTTTTCCCTATGGCCCTAAATCCTTTCTGTCAAATGCAATAGTCTGAGAAACTCAGCTTAAATATTTGATCAGTGGCTCCTTTCTGTTGTGTATTTAGTTTGACTAAAATATGTATTCTTCCTATAGTAATAGGGGGTTATGTAAGATAGAAAAATATGTAATGACCAGTCATCCTCTGCCAGTTTATCCATCAATTTGCTTGTTCTCATTAAGAGGAAAGGTTCTGGCAAGTGGAAGTTTTGTTGCACCAGAGCAAGAAATTATGCTTGGATATGCTGAGAGAACAAATTTTGTTTTCATAAATGTTGCCTGAGAACCTACAAAAGGGGTTTAAGAACTTGCAGTGATTGGATGTGGTTTAATTACCAGTCCCATCTGTGACATTGTTAAGGGGACCTAATTGGCTTCTGCGGTTTGAGCAACCAGGTAAATAGGGAATTCTCCAACCTTGTAAAACACATTGGAGGCTACTGCAGAACTTGGAAGGGATAATGTCAAGACACTCAGGCATCTGCCTTTGGTTATTAGGTTTGCTCTCATGCTTCTTTGTCAAGTCCCTGTGGCTTGGATCTAAGGACTGAAAAGTTTTCAGCTGTCTCAGCTTTTCCCTTGACCTTAGGAGCAGAGGTTCTGCAGATGTTGTTTCCTTTGGAAGATCCTTGCCAAGAATTGCATTCCTTTGGGGGTAGGGGGTTCAAGTTGGACTGCTAGTGGAATGTTGCTTTTCTTGGTTAGTGTAAGTGTATTATGGGACAGCTGCTGGTCTGGGGAAGGCTTCTGGAGGTCGCAGGTAGTGCTGGTCTCCAGAATTTGGGTTGCTTCCAGGACTGCAGTCTTGCTTGAGCTCCTTAGAAGGAAGGCAGAGATGTTTAGACATTCTTCCAGTGAGACTGACCTGGCTATGGTGTGGTTTGGTTTAGAGATAGAGACTCTGTCATCCAGGCTAGAGTGTAGTGGTCCAATCATAGCTCAGTTATAACCTGGGAACTTCAAGTAGCTTCCCACCTCAACCTCTTGAGTAGCTAGGACTATAGGCACTTTCTACCATGCCTTATATTCTGTTTTCCATTCAAAATAGAAATGGCATGTTTGAGTCATCCGCTTGTTCATTTGCATATGGGATATTATATGTGAATATTTTGTTAACACCCTTAAAATTAATTTCTAAGGGCTATATCCAGAGCTTAGAAAAAACATCTCTGCTACTAAAATAGCAATGGAGGGAGGAACTATATGACTCTGGGGCACATGGCAGGGACTCATTAAAACACCTGTTTAGTCGTAGTTGATCTACGTTTGGGGATGTGATGGCCCATTATGCCACAAGCCTGTGCAGACTGAAATCAGCGTGTATAGGCCGTATGCCAGTCTGAACCAACACAACCGAGAGCTGTTTCTTTAGTAGTTTTGAAAGCTATTGGGACATGCTAACCTACTAGGAGAAGCTGCTAAAGTCGTTTACTCCACTAGTATTTACTGGGCAGCTACTATGTGCTACCTCCTTACAGATCTGCTCTGCACTCAGGTTAGAGGGAGAGTTTTGTTTTTGTTTTTGAGACAGAGTCTCACTCTGTCACCCTTGGTAGAGTCCCTGGGTGAAAACAGCCTCAAACTTTTGGGCTCAAGACATCCTCTTTTCTCAGCCTCCCAAGTAGCTGGGACTACAGGTGCCTGCCACAACGCCCGGCTATTTTTTGGTTGTAGCTGTCATTGTTTGGCGGGCCCAGGCTGGATTTGAATCCGCCAGCTCAGGTGTATGTGGCTGGCGCCTTAGCAGCTTGACAGTGACTTGGTCTTGCTCAGGCTGGTCTTGCACTCCTGAGCTCAGGCAATCCACCCACCTCAGCCTCCCAGAGCGGTAGGATTATAGGCGTGAGCCACTGCACCAGGTCAGGGAGAGTTCTATCCTGTCAGTTTCTGTCCCTCTCAGGTTGGTGGTGAGGTGAGTGGCTGCAAGTTTCAGAAGAGCCTAAAGCCCATGTCTACTTTCCTCAGATAAAACAGGCACAGCTTCGGGGCTTTTAGGAAGAAATCTGAAGGTGCTACATCTGAAAATTGAGGTGGGGGGTAGGGGGTGGCCAAGGCTTTTAGGGTAGGAAATGGTAGAAAACCTGTAGTAGTGATTTTTTTTTTCTTTATTTGAGACAAAGTCTCAAGCTGTCACCTTTGGTAGGGTGCCATGGCATCATAGCTCATAACACTCTCTAACTCTTGAGCTCAATCCATCCTCTTGCCTCAGTTTTTCTATTTTTATTAGAAACGAGGTCTTGGTTTTTGCTTAGGCAGGTCTTAAACTCATGAGTCAAGTGATCCACCTGCCTCGGCCTCCCAGAGTGTTAGGATTACAGGGGTGAGCCGCCATACCCAGCCTAAAAGTTTTTTTTTGCAGATTTTGGCCGGGGCTGGGTTTGAACCCGCCACCTCTGGCATATGGGGCCAGTGCCCTACTCCTTTGAGCCATAGGCGCTGCCCTAAAAGTCTCTTTTGTTGTTGTTGTTGTTTAGCAGGGGCTAGGTTTGAACCCACCACCTCCGGTATATGGGGCCCGGCGCCCTACTCCTTGAGCCACAGGTGCCCCCCCGTGGTGATTCTTAACCCCAGCTGGACAGAATCCTCTGCAATTGTCAGGACAGATTCCTGGTTTCTGCCCCTTATTACTCTTAAGAATCTCTGTTGGTGGCTGGATGAGGTGGCTTATGACTGTGATCTCCACACTCTGAGAGGTGGAAGGAGGAGGATGGCTTGAGGCCAGGAGTTCAAGACCAGCAACATAGCAAGATTCCATCTCTACAAAGAATAAATTAGGTAGGGCAATGCCTGTGGCTCAAAGGAGTAGGACGCCGGCTCCATACACCAGAGGTGGTGGGTTCAAATCCAGCCCCGGCCAAAAACTGCAAAAAAAAAAAAAAGAAAAAGAAAGAAAAAACAAATTACAAAAATAAATTAGGTGTGGTAGCTTGCCCCTGTAGTCCCCGCTACTCAAGAGGTTAAGGCAGAAGGATTGCTTGAGTCCAGGAGTTTGAGGTTGCTATGAGTTATGATTGTGTTACTACATTCCAACCTGGGCAACAGAGCCAGACCCTGTCTCTAAAAACAATAAATACAAATAAAATGAAAGAATCTCTGCTGGTGGTATCTGGGCGTCTGTATTTCACAGTTTAGTTTTAGTGATCAGTAGCTCTGATAGGGAATCAGAGAACATTGCTTCTCAGTCAAAATGAAGCCAAAAACGTCAAAGACATCAAAGAAGGCAAAACATTATGGCTCGTGCCTGTAATCCTGGCACTTTGGGAGGCCAAGGTAAGGGGAATACTTGAGGCCAGGACTTTGAGATTGGCCTGAGCAACATAGCAAGACTCCATTTCTATTTCTACCAAAAAATTAAAAAATTAGCTGGCATGGTGGCATGTGCCTGTAGTCCAAGCTACTCAGAATGATCACTTGAGCCCAGGAGTTTGAGGCTGAGTGAACTAGAATCATGCCACTGCACTCTAGCTTGGGTGGCAGAGTGAGACCTTGTCTCTTAAACAAAACAGAAAATCCAATTTGGAACATCCAGTATTGTGGTTTTGGAAAAGGGGCTAGGAGAGCCCAGCTGAAAGTACCTGCAAAGCCCTGTTCAGCACCCCAGCCCCAGCCCCACATCAGCAACTGTCGGTACCCAGCCAGGCTCTGTAATCCCAGAGAAATCCCGCTTCAGCTGCCACCTCTAATTGGCTTCCAAAGTCTGGTCTTCAAGTTTTCAGTTTGTAGTCCCATCCAACAGGACTGCCCCCTTCTGCAATAGCAAACAAAATCTTAGAAGGAAAGGAGAGGTACATTTTTTTTTTTTTTTTTTTTTTTGTAGAGACAGAGTCTCACTTTATTGCCCTCGGTATAGGGTGCCGTGGCATCACACGGCTCACAGCAACCTCCAACTCCTGGGCTTAGGCGATTCTCTTGCCTCAGCCTCCCGAGTAGCTGGGACTATAGGCGCCCGCCACGCCTGGCTATTTTTCTGTTTTGCTTCAGCTGAGGCCGGGTTTGAACCTGCCACCTTTGGTATATGGGGCGGGCGCCCTACTCGATGACCTACAGGCACCGCCCTTTTTTAAATATCTTATTTACTTATTTTTATCTCTTATTTCTGTAAGGCAAGCACAGAACAAAGTTTTATTGAGGAAGAGAAAGGTAGGTTTACAGAGCAAGATACATTCGGCACAGACAGCGAACAGGCCTCCACTGCCAGGGCAAGTAGGCAAAGAGGCTGCTATTCACTTTGTTTTATTTTTTTTATTTATTTGTTTATTTAGAGGTGCTTTTTTTGTTTTTGAGACAAGAGTCTTGCTCTGTTGCTCAGGTTAGAGTACAGTGGTGAACTCCCAGGCTCAAATCATCTCCCCTTGGTCTCCCAGAGTGCAGGATTTAGGGGAGGGGTGTCAACAAGTTATTAATTTGGGACCATGACTGTGTGTATGAGCTAGTGACGTGTGTCAGTCAAGAGAAGTATTCATATTTGCTGAGGATTATCAAGGCCTAGTGCTGTTAGGAAGATATGCTGGGGTATCTCTTGCTTTTAGGAAGTTCATGCTGTAACTGCAGAAAGGCAACTTTGCTGCAAAAGCCATCAGAATCAAGATTCCATCTCCCAAATGCCAAATGGAGGCAAAGTCCGTGAGAAGAGCACTGCGCATATAGTCAGTGACCTGGGTCCACTAACCTCCAAGCACAATCTCGGTTTCCTGTCTGTAAAATGGAAGAATAAGATTGAACTCCTGGGATCACGGTAACAGAAAAATGTGTTCATTGGGTGTCCAGGGGGCTGAGGAGGCATGGCTACTGAACTGGGTCTGTAGCCCCGGAAATCTCACCATCCTGTGTGACATTTTAAGAGAACGGGGCATTATTCTAAGCCAAAGGCCCCAGAGAGGGCACAGTGGGGTTTGTTCAGGCTTCTGTGAGGTCCCAGTGAGATCCTGTGTTGTGCCCCCTATCACCTCCACCCACTCTGCCCTCCTACGGGCCATAAGACTGGCGTGAATCAACGCCTTGGCAGGGCTGTACAGCAGGGCCTTGCAGAGGGTATGGCCAGTGTAGCCACCGCCTTGGGGACCGGGGTGGGGAGTTAGCTGGGACGTTCCAGCGTGGGAGCTATTGTCCTGTTGCAAGTCCAGTTGTTTTGATCCAGTGGAGAAAGCATTTCTTGAACAACTGCCTGTGCTGGGCATTGACATTCGGCATTGACTGCTGGCATATATAGGACAGTATTTCCCAAACTAGGTGTGGTGGAGTCCTAGATACCAATAGGGGGCCCCTTAATATTCAGGGAAGCACTGCAAACTCTCCTCTTGGATAGTTCAAGGCTTTGAATTCAGCTAAAGGATCCCTTGGGGAGTTGGCCCACCCGAGCTACTCCAAGTTCAAGCTAGTGAAATCTGGTAGAGAGCCCAGACCTGCTCCTCTAGGTGCCCATAGAAATTGGTCCCTCTGACGCCCGTGCAGGAAGAGCATCTGTGCCTTGGGAGTGAGACTGAGGGAAAGGGCCTTCCTTACCTCTGCTGCCTCCGGCAACTCATGGCCACAACTGTGGTGTCTACAGAGGCCCAAGTCCTGGGGGGAAAGCCCAGGTTTTGGAGTCAGACCTGCTGGGCTCACATTCCTCCCATAAAGTGGTAGGCTGGGTAATTCATCAGTCCTCATGCCAATGAAGCATGTCAGAGAAAGGACTTGTCTCCCTCTATGGCCCCTACCCCATACTGTTTGTATGTATGACACATACATTCCAGTCACCACCACAGCACCCACTTGTTTTATTTTTTCTTCTTTTAATTTCAGATTAATGTGAGGGTACTATTAGGTTACAATGTCTGTATTTGTTAGATAGAGTCGCTCTTGAGGTTGTGTCCTGAACCCAAGAGGTATGCCATATACCCTTGCATTGTGCCCATTAAGTGAGAGCACAACAATCCCCTTCCCTCCTTCCAGAGCCCCATCCTTCTTTCCTTTCCCCCCACTTGAATTGAATTGAGCTTTTCTCTTATGTGGGCATGTATTAGTTTGTCTACTGGCTTCAGATTAGAATTGAATACATTGGATACTTCCTTTTCCATTCTTGTGATACTTTACTAAGAAGAATGTGTTTCAATTCCATCTAGGTTAATACAAAAGATGTAAAGTCTCCCATCTTTTTTATGGCTGAATAGTAAGTAGTCCATGGTATACATATACCAGTTTATTAATGCATTCCTGGGTTAATGAACATTTAGGTTGTTTCCAGATCTTGGGGATTATCAATTAAACTGTGATAAAGCAACTAGTGCAAATGTCCTTAAGATTTTTTTTCTTCTGGGTAGATGCCTAGTAATGGGATTGTGGGATCAAATGGACGGTCTTCTTTGAGTTATTTGAGGAGTCTCCATACTTCTTTCCAAAGAGGCCGTATTAGTTTGCAGTTCCACCAACAGTGTAAAAGTGTTTCCTTCTTTCCATATCCATGCCAGAATCTGTAACTTTGAGACTTTGTGATGTGGGCTACTCTCACTGGGGTTAGGTGATATCTCAAGGTGGTTTTGATTTGTATTTCTCTGATGATTAATGATGGTGAGCATTTTTTCATGTTTGTTAGCCATTCATCTGTCTTTGGGGAAAGTTCTGTTCGTGTCTCTTGCCCAGTGATAGATGGGATTGTTTGCTCTTTTTTTCTTGAATGAGTTCTCTGTAGATTCTAGTTATCAACCCCTTGTCAGATTCCTAACATGCAAGTATCTTTTCCAATTCTGAAGGTTGTCTGTTTGCTTTAATAGTTGTGTCCTTAGTTGTGCAGAAGCTTTTCAGCTTAATCGAGTACCATTTGTTTACTTTTGTTGCTATGATCGCCACTGAAGTCTTCTCCATAAAATCTTTCCCCAAGCTGACATTCTTAAGAGTTTTTCCCATGCTTTCTTCTATGACTTTTATCATTCCATGTCTTATATTTAAATCTTTTATCCATCTTGAGTCAATTTTTGAAGTGGAGAAAGATGCAGGTTCAGTTTCATGTGTAGCTGTAATCTATTTGCTAAGATTTTATTGAGTATTTTTGCGTTGATATTCATTGGTGAAATTTGTCTTTTTAGTTGGGACCTTTCCTGGTTTTGGTATCAGGGTGATGTTTGCTTCATAGAATGTGTTGGGAAAGGTTCCTTCCTTCTCAATTTTTTGGAATAGGTTCTGCAGTATAGGTAAAAGCTCTTCTTTGAAGGTTTGATAGAATTCTAATGTGAAGGCATTTGATCCAGGGCTTTTTTGTTTTTGTTGTTGGAAACTTTTGTATTGTTTTTCAATTTCAGTGCTTGATTTTGGTCTGTTCAAGAGTTCTATTTCTTCCTGGTTAAGTCTAGGGACATGGTGTAATTACAGGTATTGGTTCCTTTCCTCCGCTTTGTCAAATTTCTGGACTAGAGTTTCTTATAGTTGTCAGAGGTAATCTCTTATATCTCTACGGTACCTGTTGTTATTTCCCCTTTTTCATTTCTGATTGAGGTTGTTAGAGATTTTACTTTTGTGTTTCTAGTTAATCTGGCCAAAGGTTTATCACTTTTGTTTATCAAGTTGGTTTGAAGAACCAACTTTTTGTTTCATTAATTTTCTGAATGATTCTTTTGTTTTCAGTTTCATTTATTTCTTCTTCTTATTTTTTTTTGTAGAGACAGAGTCTCACTTTATTGCCCTTGGTAGAGTGACATGGCGTCACACAGCTCACAGCAACCTCCAGCTCCTGGGCTTAGGCGATTCTCTTGCCTCAGCCTCCTGAGTAGCTGGGACTACAGGTGCCTGCCACAACGCCCACCTTCAGCCATTTTTTGGTTGCAGACGTCATTGGTGTTTGGCGGGCCCGGGCTGGATTCGAACCCGCCAGCTCAGGTGTACATGGCTGGCACCTTAGCCTCTTGAGCCACAGGCGCTGAGCCAGTTCTGAAAGTTTTATTGGAAGTTGCCAGGTTGCTCCTTACAGTGGAGCAATCTAGGTGCCTCCCCTCTGTGCTGCCTGGCTGCTCATCTGGGACTTGGTCCCAGACCCTGTCTGGCTGAGTCAACTCCCTCCTCCCCCACCCCGCCCAATACCTCTAAGACTCTCTACAGCCCCAGGCTGCTGTTCCTTCTGATCATCCATCCCCCCAAGTCCCCTGCAGTGCCCTCCTTCCTTTTCCTCCCTCCTTCCAAGACATACACTTCCTATGGCAGTGAAATGACCCATGGCCTCTGGCCACACATCCAGCCACATGTGGCTGGATCTCAGCTCTGGATCATAGCTGCCTGCCCAGGGTGAGGACTGAAGGAATTGCAAGGGGCCTTTGACAAGAGGAGTTGCTCTGGGTCCTGAAAGAAATAAGGAAAAAAAAAAACCCACAAAAAATGCCATCCACCTGAGCCTGGTGTGATAGAGCTTCATGCCATGCAGCAAATGTGGTCTGTGCTGTAAGATGTGGCAGTCTCCAGTTGGCAAGGCTACTGAGTATTTGAAATTTGGATGGTGTGGCTGGTGGGGAGCTGAATGCTTAATTTTATTTAATTGTATTTCCTTTAAATTAAAATAGCCATGTGTGAGAAGCAACCACTTTGTGGGGCCCATAGTACAGTCTGATAAAATGATAGATCCTCATTATTTACATATGGATTCCATATTTGCAAATTCACTGAAATTTATTTGTCATTTGTAAAATGTATTGTAAATGGATATTCTCAGTGGTTTTGTTTTGTTTTGTTTTGTTTTTTTGAGACAGAGCCTCAAGCTGGTCACCCTGGACAGAGTGCCATGGCATCCCAGCTCACAGCAACCTCCAATTCCTGGGCTCAAGCGAGTCTCCTGCCTCTGCCTCCCAAGTAGCTGGGACTACAGGCGCCTGCCACAATGCCCAGCCATTTTTTGGTTGCAGCCGTCATTGTTTGGCGGGCCCGGGCTGGATTCGAACCCGCCAGCTCAGGTGTACGTGGCTGGCACCTTAGCTCGTTGAGCCACAGGCGCTGAGCCCACCTCCATGAGTTTTAATACTGTTACAGCCTGTTGCAGTTTCCTGACCCTTCCTCTCCCACTTTCCCCAAACAGTATGCATTCCCCCTCATTTCACCACAGTAAACTAAGCTCCAAATTCACTAATTCACCTGGATGTCCATAAAACATCTAGCCTAAATTTAATTATCAATTCACCCCCAAAACCAAAGTCTTCCCTCTAGAGTCTATTTTGCCTTGATAGCATCTATTCCCTTATTCTCCAAGCAAATTTCTTGAATACTCCCAATCCAGGACAGATATGACCTTGTTTGTGAAGGTCCTCAGCTCCAGTTCCTACAGGGCCCTTTATAGCATATAATCCAGACAACTGATCCAGTCCTTTTGGTCGCACACTAATCCCTTTTTTTTCTTTTCTTTTTTTTTTTTGAGACAGAGCCTCAAGCTGTCACCCTGGATAGAGTGCTGTGGCATCACAGCTCACAGCAACCTCCAATTCCTGGGCTCGAGTGAGTCTCTTGCCTCTGCCTCCCAAGTAGCTAGGACCACAGGCACCCGCCACAACGCCCGGCCATTTTTTTGGTTGCAGCCATCATTATTGTTTGGCGGGCCTGGGTTGGATTCGAACCTGCCAGCTCAGGTGTACGTGGCTGGCGCCTTAGCCCATTGAGCCACAGGCACCGAGCCCTTACCCCTGTTTTAAAAAGTTAACTCCCTCACTCCTTTAAGTCTATAAAACTTTTCATAATTTAAACAGTTTGACAGGGTAGTTTCCAGCATATTATAAACACTGACTTTTTAAGTTACCATTCACTGTTAAATACATTCAGTGAAATCTAAACACTGTAACAATTAAAACATTTTCTAGTTAAAACATATAAACTCTTTTTCTATTGATAACAGCTGGGGATTTTTTTCCTCTAGAACTATTTTTTCTTCAACTTCATTTTACTTCCCCCACAGAATTTTATAGGAATGTATTTTTTTTTTTTTTTCAGACAGAGCCTCAGGTTGTTGCCCTGGGCAGAGTGCTCACAGCAACCTCCAACTCCTGGGCTCAAGCGATTCTCCTGCCTCTGCCTCCCAAGTAGCTGGGACTACAGGCGACGAATGTATTTTTATACTCCTTTTATCAATCACTCTATTATACTCCTCTGCAACAAAAATATGCATAGAAACTAAAATTAAGCATAAGGCCTCATTAAAACTTTGATTTTTCTCTTCAATTGGTTCATGTACCCATGGATAAACATTAGCAATATTCAATTGCTAGAATGAATCAAGGTTTAGCACCAATTTTACTACTATGTTTTGGTTTTGCCCAAGTGCTAAGAAAATGTAGTCACCTGAATAGGCAGATGTATTATTAGCCATGTAATCTCTGAACTCCTTTTGAATTGTTATAGCATAACAAGTATTTTTAATAATCTTTAGCTGACAACTCTACTAATAACAACTTCAATTTTGTTAAGAACAAAGTACTAATTGGAAAACACCTGATTAGGAGAAGACTGTCATCCAGCTGTTAGTCATTCAAGTTCACAATGCTGGTACCTCTCCAGGTCCATGATCTTTGATTTGCAATTGTGGAACCAAAACATCTATAAAAACCTCTAAGTTTTCATGATTCACTTGACTCAAAATTGACACGAATTAAGACTATTTACAGTCTTAACTTATCCCTTTTACCATAAATGTTCATATGTTTTGCTTCAGAAATATTTATGTTGGACTACAATCTGTCCCAGGCCCTCAAATGGCATTGTCTAACACTGTAAATGCACAGTATTATCTTTACAAATATAGGATATTCTGAATTTTTTAAAAAAAATCTGTCCTTGAGGATATCAGATAAAAACTAAATATTTTTTCGGCTCGGCGCCTGTGGCTCAACAGGCTAAGGCATCAGCCACGTACACCTGAGCTGGCAGGGTCGAATCCAGCCCAGGCCCGCCAAACGACGACGGCTGCAACCAAAAAATGGCCGGGCGTTGTGGCGGGCGCCTGTAGTCCCAGATACTTGGGAGGCAGAGACAGGAGACTCGCTTGAGCCCAGGAATTGGAGGTTGCTGTGAGCTGTGGAGGTTGTTGTGAGCTGTGATGCCACAGCACTCTACCCATGGTGACAGCTTGAGGCTCTGTCTCAAAAAAAAAAAAAAAACTAAGTATTTTTCAATGAAGTCCCTTTGTTGCACTCAAGGATTTTTTGTTTTGTTTTCCAACTCAGGGCAGTGTACCATAGTAAAATGTGGGACAGGCAATCACATTTTGGGAGAAAAAAATTAGTTGGGCGTTGTGGTAGGTGCCTGTAGTCCCACATATGGGAAAGTGAGGCATGAGGAACACTTGAGCCCAAGAGTTTGAGGATGCTATGACCTATGATGATACCACATCACTCCAGCAGAGCAGAAAAAGTGAGACTCTGCCTCAAAAACAAATAAACAAACAAAACAGATTACATTACGGAGATTAAAAAGCTGGAAATTGATTTCCTCAAAAAAGGATCCTTTCCAGTACTCCTTGGAAAGTCTTGATGAAATATTCACTGAAAGGGCTATCTAGACCAACTTCTATCAGTTCATTTAATATATTCCATTATAATTTACCTATCTCCTTAACTAGGATCAACCTTTGAGTCATTTCTCCTATTCATTCTCTCTCTTTTTTTTTTAATAGGTGGGGTCTTGCTATGTTGCCCAAGCTAACATGCAGTGGCTATTCACAGGGGCAATCTTGGTCCCCTACAACCTCAAACTGCTAAGCTCAAGTGATCCTCCCATGTCAGCCTCCTCGGTACAGGGTGTACAACTGCTCCAGGCTCTCCTGTGTATTTTCTATAGCTGGAACAGCATATAACATGTAAATGTGCTATTGCTGAACTGAAAAGCAGAGAAATGTAGATAACAAAGTCAATTTCACCACCTCCATTAGCAATAATGCATTCACATGTGGAGTAAGTGGGTTTTTATTAACAAAACTCAAATTCTGGACAGGTTCCAGGTTTTATGCCTATCATATTTATTTGCTTTTAGTTCTTGTATTCAAAGTTACACTAAAAAATAAGTTAAAAGACAACAGGACATATAACTTGTCAAGTACTTTCCAAATTCCATGTTTCTAAATAAACAAAAATAAGCAAAGTTAAAATTACAAAGTACTTACAATTGCTGCATATTCAGCTGCAGTCTTGTCATGCGTGGAAACAAAAATGGTGGATGCCACCAAAAATACAAATCCTGTTCCCAGAGTAATATAAAAATCCTATGCATACATATAAAACACATAAGGAATACAGTATGGTTAGATTCATGGACACAAACATTTTAATTTTTAAAAGTTTCAGTAACTTTTTTCTTGCTACAACCAAAACTTACATACCCCAACTGCTAACTTTTTAATAAGCATGGCATTTAGTAAGTAACCTGTAAAGAAACTCTATACTTTGGGCTGGGTGTGTTGAGAGAGTACATTACAAAATAATCTCTTAATAAAAACAGCCCTCCAAAAGGTAATGTGTGTGTGTACTTCTCTAGGGCATACTAAAATTATCAAAGCCAAAACATTTATTACGGTTCCATCTTACTTCCAGCAAAAAAAGCATTTTACTTTCCTTCCAAAGTATTCTATGCTGGGATGGCATCTCCAAGAGGACGTTGGTGCTTTGAAAGCAGTTTGAAAAAGAGTGAACCAAAAAAATCACCCATCATTAACTAAATACAAGTATGCCCGTAGTGTTTTTTAGGCACTTAAGCTCCTGGAATAATATACTGGCTTTGCGTGTTCCAAGTGGGTAATCTAAAATGAGCTTGTATGATGAGCTTATCCACTACATAAGAACTTCTGCATCTCATTACAATGCAGCTTACAACCATGAGATGCTCCAAGGCTTTCCAAGTACTCTCATGGGCATTACCTCATAAGGCTTTCACATGCTAACTGGAAACAGCCACTAACATACAGATTTGATTCAAAGGGAAAACTGGTAAAATGATAGCCACTTTAAAGTGTTACTTTAAATCTGACACTTTTTTTTTTCTGAGACAGAGTCTCACTATGTCAACCCTGGTAGAGTGCCATGACATCACAGCTCACAGCAACCTCAAACTCTTGGGCTTAAGTGATTCTCTTGCCTAGGCCTCCCAAGTAGCTGGGACTATAGGTGCCTGCCACAACACCCAGCCACTTTTTGTTGCAGTTGTCATTGTTGTTTAGCTGGCCTGGGCCGGGTTCGAAACCATCGACTTCAGTGCATGTGGCCGGTGCTGCAACCACCATGCTATGGGCACTGAGCCAATCTGACACTTTTTGAATTTTCTGAAACACAACCTCCACTAAACCTATTATCAATAAAACTATCCAACACAGAATTCCTATACCGTCAATCATTCACTTAACACTTAAAAAAAAATTTAAGTTTTCTCTTTGCTTCTAAAAGAGATGTTTTCCTGTGGTACTTTCTGCACTTTTTATTTCTTCGATTATTTCCAATCTGCTACATACAAATAGAAAACTCTATCCTCTAATATTTGGAGTACACTGAAGGAGATACTTAAACAAGACAAATCTTTTTGAGACAGAATAATGCAGTGCTCAATAAACACGGGTTCTAGAGCCAGACTACCTGAGTTTAATTCCCACCTACACCACTTCCTAATTATGCGACTTTCAACTAGTTACTTCAAACCTCTGTGCCTCCATCTCTTCATCTGCAAAATGGGGAGAGTAACAGTATCACAAGGTGATTCTAAAGAATAGAGTTAATCCCTGCAAGCTACTTACATCAGTACTAGGCTTATAACAAATGTCCCACAAACAGCCAGATGTGTATATGTTCTCATCAAATGCTTAATGAATCGGATTCAGATACTCAGACTCCACCTGTTTTTCAAAGTTACTTTTTAACTGGCATCAATTTTTACTTTTTTACTTAAAAAAATATGTCAATTATTGCATCTGTCACTCCATAAATTCAAACCATACTTAATAAAAACATAGGGTCAGCAGACTAAGTCTTTAGAAAGATAAACATTTATATACCCAAGTACAATTTTAATATAACAAAATTTCTGAACAACGAATTCTATAATTTACTTATAGACAACTTTTTTCATAATCAAAGCAAAACATAGGCAGAATTGTCATTTTATTTAGAATTTCCAAAAATATCACATTTTAGATCATTTCTTTATTTCCAGTGTCTAGTATAATGCTTGGTATGTGAGAGGCATACAATTAATAGTTGCGGAACCAATAAATGATCCTCTGAAATGTGAGAAATCAAAAGTAACAAAATCCTAGCTTTTTAAAAAAAAATCAAATGTGAATTAAACTGAGTCACCAATAATGGTGAATTACTGGCAGTGTTTGTCACTCTCATTCCACTCTCACCTTCTCTATCATTCCCTTGGCAGGGGGGATAAGAAGGGGGAAAAACTGAGTTGCTGACAGGCAGAGAATTGGAACAATGGATTTTTTTTTTAATTTTTTTTTTTTGTGCTGAGTTTTGAAAGCATCATTATTACTTTGAACAATAAAACTATGCAAGATTACAAAATAGCTACTCTGTTAACATAGGGATTCTATTTTTCATGCTTACCGATGATTTTATTTTGGTGGCATCGATTTTCTCATAAACCGGAGTGCAATACACAATCAACATGAGGAGACTCAAAAGAAAGGCACTGCAGCTTACAAATTCGAAAAAGTAAAGTCCTCCACACAAAGTACACTGTGATACAACTTCTTCACAGATAAAGGCCAGGAGAGACAGCACCTACAAAAGAAGGGAAACATTTAAGTGCTTTTTAAAGAAACCTACAGAATTCAAAAAACATCTGTTTACTCAAATGTTAATGAAATGTGTAGGGAGAGGGCGCCCAGAGAGGGAAGTGGAGCACAGCAGTTCAGGCCAAGTGTACAGAAAGGGCAGGGCAACCTCCAGGGCAGGGCAAAGACAGTATCTGTGGCTGGAGGCAATGAGAGACCCCTTTTACACGGGGCTGTAGGGGTGGGCAAATTCCACAGCTTGCCCCGAGGGTTTTGGTGGGTTAGGGTCCTTTGGCACAAATTTCTCCAGGGTTGAGGCCAACTAGTTCCTTTGTGTTCTTTATTTCAGGAGGGGGTGTTGGGCCCAGTTAGGCCCCTCAACAGTTAGTAATATGGAATCCATGGCAAACAAGATTAATTAATAAACCCTGTCTACACAGAACTTACTCTAGCTACCTTGAAGGAAATACAGGTAAACAAATAATAAACTACTGTGTGCTAAATGCCAGAACAGAGGAAATGCAGGGTGTTGTTATAAAAGCACACAAGGGAGGTCTTCAACTCGGGGAATACGCACTTACAGGAACGGCTTCCTGGGGTCAGTTTTTGGAGGTGAAAGATAGGGGGAGAGGTTCTGGCAGAGCAGCACTATATAGAAAGGCCCAGAAGTGAGACGGGAAGGCACCCCTTCACCCCAACACACATACACGTACACACTCCTCCCCCAGCACCCCAACTGAACTGTGAAAGACAGTCAAATCCACATGGCTGAAGTGTGGAGTCTGAGGAAGGAAAGGCAGCATGAAAATTATGTTAGAGTAGAAGAAGTAAACTGAGCCCAGATCTAAGTGTCCTCTTTAACTAGGTTAAGGAATCTGGATTTTTAAGAGTTGTAAAGTAAAGCAATGACATGATCAGGTTTATGCTTTTGGTAGTTCCTGCTGGCTACAACGTGGAGAAGGAAAAAGATTCACGCAAAATTCAGAGCAGTCATCCAGCTGGGAAGCTAATGAGCAAATCTGGGAAAAGACAGTGACCAGGGTAGTAGTAATGAAGAAGAGGAGCTAATCACGGAGAGATGCAGTGAGTACAATAAAGTGCAACCCAAAATAATATGAATTTGCCCATAAGACAATACATTTGTACCTTAAACACTTTATTTTAACATAAAACAGAAAGGCATATTTATTCTCCAATCTTTGAAGCGGGTCTTTTCTTTGAGCATGGGTCTAATGACTGGAATTCCACATCATGTTTTCTGCCTTAATAATTTCCAACATCTGGCTCGGCGCCTGTGGCTCAATGGGCTAAGGCGCCAGCCACGTACACCTGAGCTGGCAGGTTCGAATACAGCCTGGGCCTGCCAAACAATGGTGGCTGCAACCAAAAAAAAAAATGGCCGGGCGTTGTGGCGGGCGCCTGTAGTCCCAGCTACTTGGGAGGCGGAGGCAGGAGACTCGCTTGAGCCCAGGAATTGGAGGTTGCTGTGAGCTGTGATGCCACAGCACTCTATCCAGGGTGACAGCTT
>CAUYRH010133701.1:0-41027 GCA_963574655.1 Perodicticus potto
GAAAGATTTGATCAGAGAGATCTGCAGTTATTCTAATATTCTTCCCCTTGTAGGTAATAGATTTCTTGCATCTGGTTGCTTTCAGAATTTTCTCTTTCATATTAACTTTAGTGAACTTAATTATGATGTGCCTCAGGGATGCCTTATTTGGGTTAAGTTGTGCCTGGGTTCTGAAACTGTCTGCTATCTGAATTTCAGAATCTCTTGGAATGTCTAGAGAGTTCTCCTTCATTATCTCATAAAGAAGAGACTCTGTGCCTTGTGACGCCACTTTGTCATTTTCATGTATCTCTATGATGCGAATTTTCGTTTTCTTTGAGTTATCCCAGAGCTGTCTGAGAGAATGATCCGTTTTTGCCTTCCATTTCTCTACTTCTTTGTAGGTTTGGGAGCATTCGAAAGCTTTGTCTTCCATGTCAGAAATCCTTTCTTCTGTTTGCTTCAATCTGTTACTGAGGGATTCTACTTTGTTTCTCAGATCTTTAAGGGCTGCATCTTCTTATCTAAATGTGTCTAAATCTTTGATCATTTGGTCTTTGAATTCCTTGACTTCTTGAGACAATTTTTGAAATGCTCCCAGAATTTCTAATTCCAATTTTTCCTCTATTTTAGTGATCTTGTTAGCAATCCAAATTCTGAATTCAATTTCTGACATCTCAGCCATCTGTTTATTCATAGTATCATCATTTGTGTGTGTCAAATTGTTCCTTGGCGGGGGGGGTTGATCTACTCTGGTTGTTCATGTTTCCAGAGCTTTTCCGCTGATTCCATCCCATATTTATTTTCCAATGTTTGGCTGGATGAATAGATAAGGATAAGTTGGGTTGGGGGTTCTAGGAGTAGTGATGGACTAGTCCTTTGCCTGTAAGCTGGGACTGGTGTTTGTACCTTTTCCCTTAGAGTTTTGCCAACCTGTACTTTGCTACTGCCTGAGAAACTGGGGGCCTTCTTGATGTGGTGGCGTTAAGTGGCTCTGTCTTATTTTCAGCTGGTCTCTGTCTTACCCTAGAGAATCAGTTACTCTGTGTTGGAATCTGAGCTGTGGAGAAATACCACTAGTTAGGTCACCACACCCCTCCAGTCAACAATTGAAAAAGGAAAATCAAACCTTCCCACTACCACACACCCAGTGTACCACGTTGGAAAGTCCTCGGGCGATTGGTCCAGTTGAAGAGGTCCCAATCAATTGTCCCAGCCAGTACCAACTTCAAATCAAATAGTTGAAAATTCTCTGGTGACTAGATAGTAGGAGTCTGCTGGCAGGAATAGTATAACTTGCTCCAGGGCTCTGTGAGTTCAGGAGGGCCCCCCAGCCAGTAAATTAGCTTGGGAAGGTTGATGCCTCCTTCCCCACCTTGCCCCTCTGTCGCACCCAGTCTCTGGTAACCCTGCAGGGCTGTGATCCCATTCCCTCCAATGAGCAGATGCTCTAGAGGTTTGCACCTGCCTAGGTCACAAGGAGCTCTGTGGCTTCTCGGCCAGTCCACCAGTTTCTGTCAGTGTTGGCAGAGGGGAGGTGAGGCCTGTGAACCTGGGTACTTGATAGGGGCTGGTGCGATTCACTCAGTTCCAGCCCTGTCCCTGATTGATGTTGCTGATAGAACAGAACAAGTTCACAGAATTTCTGCCCTGTGGAAGAGACGCTGGGCTGCTAATAGTTCTGACTCAGTTTGTGAGCTTCAGCCGTTTGTCTTAGCTGTCATCCCCTAAGGGCCAGGTGGGGCTGAAATTTAGCAAAGCTTTCTCAGTGCATATATTCTAATC
The DNA here is from genome assembly GCA_963574655.1 of Perodicticus potto. Lineage (NCBI taxonomy): Eukaryota > Metazoa > Chordata > Mammalia > Primates > Lorisidae > Perodicticus > Perodicticus potto. Next base: position 1,765 of record CAUYRH010133701.1, read on the forward strand.
CCCAAGCTGGACCCCAGCCATTCCCAGTACCGCCTCAGGCATATCCTCCACTCCCGAGTCCTGCCCCTCTGCCAATGGCTGCCACCAGAGAAGCCGGCTTCCCCTGGCTGCCCAGAGAGAGTGGCAGTGTCTCCTCAAAACATCTCCAGGGATGCGAGGCCCACAGCCATTGCCTTCTGCTGCCACTCGGTGCCTCAGCGGACTGCCTCTCCATTTCGGCATCCTCTCGGCTCACTTTCCTCTCCCCACTCTGGAGCCGGAAAAACAGCACAGATCAGCAACAGCCTGTGCCCTGTCCACACCCCTCGAGAAAATGTCCAAGAATCTGGATTCAATGGGGGACAGACCTCCTGACCTCAAGGTGAGAGTGGAGGGGAGTGCCGGGTGTTCAGACTTGCAGGTAGAGAATATATACAGCTTTATACAGTTTTATGCCTGGCAGGAGAGTGCCGTAGCACCCTAGTAGGGGAAGGAGGTCCGGTTTTTAGAGGTTCTCTCCCGTGGGGTAGAGTGGGAGGACATCTGAACTCTGCTCGCTTGTTTGTATGGAGGTATGGAGTATGCTGAGAGCCGATCTTATGGGGGGAGGGGACTCCCGTCCACTTGGCGATGTGTTCTGTACCTTTTATTTGTATCCTTAGGGTCATAGGTTGTTCCAGCAGGTTTGATGTGCGTTCTTTGACCTTCTCTTTTGGCTCAGTTCCAAACCATTGGCTTTCTTGCTAAATTTCTGTCTTTTAACTCTCCATCTGGATGGGAGCATCTGTGGAAAGCTGGCTACAGATCGCCATCTTGGCTCCTTCCCCCAGGATATTCTTTATGTATAATCTACATTTGTGAAAGTTAAAATTTGTTAGGTTCTTTCTTGGCTCTTTGGACTACTGCATATGCTGTGGTGGCCTATGATGGTTTTTGATGGATCCTATCAAAAGACTTGAGTTGTTTGTCATGGTATTTCAGATGACTGCTGTTAGAATGTTAAGTCCACATGATTACCATTCACAGTGGTGTGTGTTCATACATTTGGCTTTTGGACTTATTTATTTATTTATGAATACACTTTTTTTGTACATAGCTGATATACATATGTGACTGTTGTTAATAAACCCGAGTATGTATGCTTGTAAAAACATATATGTTTATTATTGTTAGGGTGTGGGCTAATGGATATGGGTTTTGAAAAAGATTTCTCCAGGCAAAGATGAAGATAGAAAGAAGAAAAAGTTCATTTTACTTTTCTGGACAAAAAAGGGCCAACACAGAAGTGAAAGACAGGAAGCTAATGTTGGCAGAATCAGTACTCGGGCTCTTTGCTTGTCTGTCTGATTTGAAAACCTGTATTCTAAACCATTACTTCATATTATTATTTTTTGGTTTATATTTTCCATCTTGTTTATCAAGTTCCAAGGACTGGTACACTTCAGTAGTTGAATGCCTCAATTTTTGACAGATGTATGTAGGCTTTGGCAATAGAATATACAGTTGTCACCCATTTGAAATCTTACAGATTCCTTCCTTAGTCTTTTATCCAAAATACCACTTGGAATCATTTTTTCATCTGAAGTTCAAGATTTCCTTGCTATTCCAAGTTTCTGCACATTTGTGCTATCCTTGACAATTTAAAGAGGTAATACCTCTTTACCAATTGGTAATACCAATTTAAAGAAGGTACCTCATTTGCTACCTTCTTATTCAAAGGCATTGTATGGGTGAGTTTGGGTAGTACATCCCTGTACACAGCGTGGGAGAGATTGTTCCTCTTTAATGTAGCATCTTTTGAAAAGGAAGATAAAACACAAGTTGTCTATTTCTAGATATTGGGGAATTTTATTTTCTCTTAAACATGAGTAAAGTGAATGAAGTTTTCATACAATTAATTTTCCTCACATTCTACTTGGTTTCTATATAAAAACTTCCTTTATAATGCATATTCTTGTTTTTCTACAATTACTTTCTTCTCATTCTATTTGGTTTCTACATAAAAACTTCCTTTATAATGCATATTTTTATATGCATAGACAGTATGAAGACTCAGACTGTTCCACCAATGTTTTCAATCATTCTCATGCCTAGCAGGGTGATCAATAAATATTTATTGAATTAATATATGCATGAATAAATTATTTTCCTTTCTGTTCTTGCTTGGAATACTGAAATTCTTTTTTTTTATTTGAAATTAATATGAGAGTAAAAATTTTTAGGTTATATTGTTCTCACGTCCAGGGTAAAGTTCCATTTGTAAAAGAGCTTCTCACCCCTGAGGGAGCATATTATCCACCCTCACAATGTGCACACTAGGTGAGATCCCACCACTTGTCCTCCCTCCTTCTGCCACTGGTCCTCCTCCCTCCCCCCTCCTCTTCCCTCTTCCCTCCTTCTACCCCCTTACTATCCAATATTTGTTTTATTGTTCATATGCACGTGTAATTGTTTATATATTGTTTTCATATTAGTATGCAGTACACTGGATATTTATTTTTCCAATCTTGTGATACTTTACTAAGAAGAATGTATTTAAACTTGATCCAGATAAATGTAAAAGATGTAAAGTCTCCATATTTTTTAATGGCTGGAGAGTATTTCATGGTATACATATACCACAGCTTATCGATCCATGCATCATTTGATGGCACTTAGGTTGCTTCAATGACTTGGCAATTATGAATTGAACTACAGTAAACATTCTGGTGTAAATGTGTTTGTGGTAAAATGATTTTTGTTCTTCTGGGGAGATACCTAGTAATGGGATTGCAGGAGTCTAAAGTAAAGTATGTGTTTATTTAGTGAGTATAATGGTCTAGTTTTGATTTGTTCATTTTGTATAGCTCATTTTGCAATTTTGTCGTTTGTTTGAAAAGTTAATGTGAAATGTTTTGAGTTAAAATGATTGAAAAACACAACTGAACAATAAAAAGGTAAAAATCTGAATTTAAAAAAAATGGATAAAGGACTTGAATAAACACTTCTGCAAGGAAGATATACTAATGACAAATAAGCACATACAAAGATGAGCAACATAATTAGTCATTAGAGAATTGCAAATTAATCCACAATGAGATCCTACTTCACCCTTCTAGGTGGCTGTAATAATAAAAAAAAGGAAGCTAAGTGTTGGTGAGGATGTTGAGAAACCAAAACCTTTGTACGTTACTGGTGGGAATGTAAGATGGCAAGGAAGCTGGCCTGGTGAGGTGGCTCATGCCTATAATCCTAGCACTCTGCTAGGCCAAGGCAGGAGGATTGCTTGAGGGCAGGGGCAAGACCTAAAGCTTGAGCAAGAGCAAGACAAAAATAGCTGAGCACAGTAGTGCATGCCCATAGTCCCAGGTATACAGGAGGCTGAGGCAGGAGTATCACTTGAGGCCAGGAGCTTGAGGTTGCAGTCAGCTTTGATGATACCACCACCCTCTTCTCTAGCTGCTGTAACAGAGTGAGGCTGTCTCAAGAAAAAAAAATGATGGTACAGAAGCTGTAGAAATAGTTTGTCAATTCCTCAAAAATTAAAAGTAGAATTATCATAAGACTCAGTAAATATACTTCTAGGTATATACAAGAGAATTGAAAATAGGTGTCCAAACAAAACCACCTCGTGATAGTAGTATTCATGATATCCAAAACCAACCCAAATGTAATTTCCAGAAACTGGTGAAAGGATACATAAAATGTGATATATTCATACAGTGAAATATTATTCAGCCATAAAAAGGTACTGCTATATAGATGGACCTGGGAAATATTATGCTAAGTGAAAGAAACCAGACACAAAAAGCCATATTGTGAATGATTCCATTAACAGAAAATATCCAGGATAAGCGAATTTATAAATCTGCAGAAAGCAGATTAGTGGTTTCCAGGAGCTGGTGGGGAAGGGGAGATGGAAAGTGACTACTTAATGGGTACAGCATCTTTTTTTGGTGTTACAAAAATGTTTGGAAATTAGATAAGGATGATGGTTACACTACATAGTGTACTAAATGCCACTGAACTGTACACTTTTAAAAATTGATTTTATTATGTGTATATATTTAAGGTATACAACATGCTGGTTAGGGATTCATACAAGTTTTAGAAAGTGCTTACTATAGTGAAGCAAATTAACATATCCATCATCTCACAGTTTCCTAATATTTTCTGTTGAAAAGGCAGATAAAATATATTAATTTAGCAAAAGTCTTGAATGCAATAATACAATTGTATTAACTGTGGTCCTCGTCTTATACATTAGATCGCTAACCTGTAAATCCTGTATTTTCACTGTTTTGTAGCCTTTGACCTATAACTTCCCATTTCCTCCCAGCTCCTTACTTACAGTTCTATTGTCTCTCTATATAGCTGACTTAAAAAAATATTTCCTGAATTGTATACTTTAAACTAGAGAATTTTACATAATGTAACTTTTACCTCAGTTGAAAAAGATGATTAAAAGGGAACTCATTCAGATGAAAGAGGCATTTAAGAAAAAAAAAGAGGTGGTTACATGAGGAATGGGACAGTAAACAAAGGGCTTAATAATAGGTCGTTAATAACAGAACAGGAAGTAAAACTAAATTTTTTCAGCTTTTCCAAAATATTCCAAAAAGAAGATTTCACTGAAAATAAAAGTCCACAAGGAAAAAAAAAAAAAAGATTTACTGTGTGTTGGAAAATACCAAACGTGGAAGTCCATTAAAGAGAATCTGCTGTTTCTCTGACAGTAATTAAACAAGCCACCGTTTTCCAGTTATTGTGATTGGTGTCTACAGTGAGACTTTCTTTTTATTTTTCCCTCTTAATTATTTTATAATCTTGTTCACATAGATTCACAAGTGAGGATTAAAGTGACACTTATCTAAATGTACAGCACGAAGACATGGAATACAGTCCAATATAATTTACCTGTCTGGAACAGACCAAGGTGTAGTCAGAGAAGGAGATGGTTAAAGTAAGGATAAATATTTCAGTTTTCTGAATTTACTTTCAAATCCCATTGCTTTACATTTGTGTTTAGTATTGAGTGAATATGGGAATACCAAAGAATAAATTGAAACTCCCATTCCTTACCTGGTGTTATAGTGTGACTATGGTTAATGGTCTAAATCGGGGTAGAATCTGTGTCTTCCTGAATGCTCTCTCCGGGACTGTGGGGCCATTTGCACAAAGAGGCAAGAACTAAATGACCCTCTGAAATTGGATGATATTGAATAGCAAGGGCATAATGGGCATGGGCCTGACTTCATTAGTGCTTGCAAGAGTGAGACTGTGGCTCACATGCAGTTGGAATGGCCTTGGATGGCCCTGCACCTTGCTAAACTGGTCACTAAATGTTGGATGATTTGAGTCTCTTTGTTATTCTGCCACACTCCTCACAATCCAGAAAATGAAGAGTTAATACATAGTTTAGCATGGAGTCACTAAGTTCCTGAGCCAGTTTCCTGGCCAGTGCTATTTCTGACTGGCCAATGCTATATATTAATTTGCTAAGTATATTGAATATCATCCCTCAATATGAATCATTTGCATTGAATCCTTAAGACCCTGGTCTTCCATCCTGACTCTCTTGGTTTTTTTATTAGAAAATCCAGAAGTACATCCTTCTGGAACCCCATCTGAGATACCCTGGTCTTTGGGCACCAAGTTTTGATCTTATCTGAATAGGGTGTTTGGTAAATCTCTTGTGATATTTAAATCTTTACAGCAGAAAAAATTAGAGAATGGAAATGTGATTGGTTTATGCTAAGCCATTTAAGGTTTCTATTCTCCTTTTATAACTAGGCTGAGGAAGGGGAGGAGTTTAAGAACCTTTGAAATCTGTATTTTTTATTTTTTGCAGTTTTTGGCCAGGGCCGGGTGTGAACCCGCCACCTCCGTTATATGGGGTTGGCGATCTACTGCTTTGAGCCACAGACGCTGCCCAGAACCTTTAAAATCTTTATCCTCCTCTCCCTGTTACCAGGCAAAGATTCAAAGACAATGTCTCTGATCAGTTTTTTCTTCCTTTTCAAAATCCTTTTACTCCTCTCTTTGAATTATGACTTCACATTTCAAATAGCCCTTAGATATTTGCCAAAACTTTAAGATTCAAAGTATGGCCTCAATGGTTTTTCCATGCAGTGGTTTTAACTTCTAAGAAAAGTTTAGTTTCATATCATTGGTCAAAAAGCTGCAAGGAAAAATGAATAAACCAATAGAAGTTGGAATCCAGTTTATCATTATTTCCTTTCTACTTTAGTTTTTTACTACAATAATTAAATTAGTCCTTTACTAGTCAAAGTAAATATAGCATTCAAGGTTTCTCATCTTATGTGGACTAGAAGAATCTCTCTCAGCACCCTCCTCCACCCTCCCCCCCCCAAAAAAAAAAAAAAAGCAGTGGAAAAATGTCTTGGGCTGTGGGCAGGAATTAAAGGAAGGTAGAGTCATTCGGAGGGTGCAGATGGCAGTGGTGAATGGTGAAAGGCTGGTGGGGGTATAGAATAATTCATTCACAGCCTCCATGCAATTGACAGTATCCAGATTGTTGGGCAACAAAACCATGGAGATGACCAACTCCCTGAGCGTAAGCAGTTCTTGCTCAGAATTTTTTTTTAATGTAACAATGGAAAAAACCAATCTGTTCCTTTTCTTCCATCTTTTCTTAGCCAAGAGGTGTAGCAATTCATTAATTATTTTATAGTTCTTAAGATTTTCAATAGAACTTATCCTTCTAAAAAATGCTGAACAAAAGGGGGAATGGTCTTCATGTCAACAATCACTGTCTTTTCTCTGTACATTCTAGAGAAGATTTTGATACTTAAATGATGATAAAAATTGCTCAACATCTATTATTCATATTTTCTTTAGTGAAATATTACAAATTAAACTATGTCAGGGTTCTAGTGTGACCAACCCACCCTGGGGGCCACCAGGGGGGATGGAACTGAAGAAGGAGACCTCACACCAACTTGAGAGGCATCCACTGTCTCATGTACTGTGTGGCAGATCGAGGCAGTGCAGCCCTGACCCAATCTCTCAGGGGTCTTTTATTGTGCTCAAAAAATAGGATTAGAGGGAAAGCTCAACTCCCAGAAAAGTGGGGTAATCTGGAACTTAGGATAAAGGAACATCTGGAATGTTCCGATAACACATATTTAAAAAAGAGAAAGGAGAAAGTAGTCTTCATCCGTGCAGGGTAGATTTCTTAATTGGCCTATTCTAAACTGCTGATCAAGGAGCCAAAAGTTTTGTTTTTTTGCAGTTTTGGCCAGGGCGGGGCTTGAACCCCCCCACCCCCCTGATATATGGGGCTTGTGCCCTACTCCTTGAGTCACAGGTACCACCCAGGAGCCAAAGCTCTTAACCTGCCTTTCTGCTGATCCTCCACACAGGGATGGTTGTGTTGACCTCCCTCTGACTGGGCTGACTCCAGGCTCCTCTCTTCCTTCTTTGGCAATCTGGAAGGAGTCCCAGAGATGGCCTGCCTGTGTGCTTTACCCTGAATTGGAGGATCTGTAGAGAGATCAGCCTATTTACCTCCCACAAAATTGGAAACGTTGCTTTTCAGCTAGTAAATTTGCCACCCTTCCTTTGCAGGTAATGACCATATATGACCAGGTTTTTACAAATTAGTGTAGCTAAAAGTATGGTATGGTGATGAAAGTAGTGTGCCCTTCTCATCCTTCACTTTTGTTCTTCCTCTTCCTGAAATGGAGATGTGGCTGAAGCTCGCACAGTTGTTTTGGACCTTGGGTATAAGGGCAAGACATGAGAATGGCTGAAGAGAGTGTCAGAGTAGTCCCTGATCACTTTGTGGAACCAAAGTACCAGCCCCTGCACTGCCTACCTTCAGACTATTTAATGTACATGAGAAAATAAAATTCTATCTTGTTTAAGCCACCTGCATTTTGTATTTCTCAGTTTTTCTGAGCCATTCTAATTTTACTTCTTCCTTAAGGATGTAGGCTTTTGTTTTTCTGTTTCTTCACAGCATTACATCCTTTTAATTTATTTGATGCATACTCATTGATTATCTACTCTACATCAGGCATTGTACTAGGCAATATATATTCAGTGGTTAGTAAAATATAGTCTCTACCATCTAGAAGCTAACAGTCTAGTGAAAGAGCTAGATGATAAAGCATTTTGTTTTGTTTCTGAGTTTAACTGCCTTTTTTCTTGCCCTGACTAGATTGCATTGTGACCTCTATATTTTCTTCAATGTGTCAGAGGAAGGGGCCATATAACTTAATTATTTCCTGAGTTATCAGCCCTCTGGCACTTATGACTTTCATACTAAGAACTCTTTGAGTCTGGCTGCCTAACTTTTCTTCTACATAAGATTTTAGAAAATCCTACATGAAACCTCAGTTTTATTAGCTGACATGTCTTGCATCTAAGGATTGTCTTCCCTAGGGTAGTGAGGGGTGTGCTCACATGTATGTGTATATGTGTGCGTGTGCACACACATGCTTGAGTTCTGGTTTCTTTGCTCCTTTTGTGATTTAACAGGTGCTAGGATTTGTTTTTGTCTTCACCCTGCCTCTACATACTTGTTCTTTAATTGCTTTTTTTATGGCCCTCAGCCATTTAATGGCTTTCCTAATTAGGTATTATCTAACTCACAGGTTGTCAGAATGATGGCCCCAGACTACTCTCTCACTCAAGGTATCTGTCTGGACCAGAGAAGAAGCTATGGGCCCTGTCCTTGTAATTGACTCTATTGGTGGTATGGCTCTAAAGACTCATACAGAAGAGAGCGCTGCCTGACACATTAATTTGTTCCCTTCTTCTGTCTCACTGATGCTGTAATTTTTAATGGGTATAGGTGTTTTTTTCATAACTCCTTACATCTTTGGTTTGCTTATTTTTTCACTGATCCAGTCTTCGAGATCAATCTTTCTTCATTCACCCCCTCCTTCATTACACTGCATCCCCTTCTGTTTTGCTGTTGCCACCTATGATTATAATGACTTTTCCACTGGGCTGGATAGCAGCTAAGGCATCAAAAACAATCCTTGGTCTCTCTATGCCTCCATCCCTACACACAGCACTACTCTAATAAGTACGTGTGACATTTTTCATTTAGCCAGAGTATTTTTCGTCATTGTACCCTTATTTTTAGACCCATGGTTTTTAATAATTCATTTATCACCAAGGACAATTTCAAAGACTTCCTTATGGCTCATGAGTAAAATCCTAAGAATTTTCCTTTTTTAAATAGCAAGTTGCTAGAGGTGAGAAGTAATATTTTGGCCATGAAAGCAACCTAAGAAAGAATAGTTTGAGTTTATGTTAGAGACAGAAAATGGTTTATTGACTTCAAAAAGCCCCTGCTGAAACAATCTGAAGGAACCAGTGGCCACTGGGTCCATTAAATTCAAGAAATGATAAATTTCAGTTATTGGCACAGACATTAAGTATCTTGATATGTAGAGCTACAGTCTGATAATATTGCTAAATTTGGGTTCTTCATGACAAGATATTGAGAAATCCATGAAATTTATGACATGTTAGGGCAGTGTGATATGTCACTTAATTGATGAAAAAAATCCATCTTCTTTGAATCATGTTATGAAAACTGCTAGCAAAGAAAAAAAGCAGTCCAAAGTTCAGGACAGATAGGTGGAAGCTTCACAGACAAACACTGATTAGACTGTAGCAATCCTTTCAAAATATCAATCTCTTTTCTTAGACTGGTGAAAGTTTTCAGTTCTTGCATTCTTGAGTTTGTGGAAGCACGGTTAGGGGTATAGAAGTGTGGGAGGTAGATATGTTGACCTCTAAATGGGGTACCCCACCTCAATCCTGGGGTATCCAGGAGAAATCCTGTAGATGGAAAATAGCTGGGGGTTCATCAAAACCAGAGAAGATGAAAAGAGCCCTGAGGTGCCCACTGAACAGGCTGGACTAGGCCTCTGCCATGTGAGAGTCAACAGATAGGAGGAATTAAACTCTTTGAACTTTCGATGTGCAGTTAGATTAGGAAACCTGGTTTACTTCCCCTTTCTAAATACACCATAGGCTGCTGGTCTGTTATCAACCCCTGCCATTTACTCAGCCTCTCCATCCAGTCTCCTGGGGACTTAAGATTCTTTCAACCCTATCTTTTGCATAGGTAGCTTTGTTAGAAATCAATAAAAGGCTTCTGAAGAGGCCAGAGAGGGGCTGCATTTTCTCGTTTTACTCAGCCTGATTGTTAACATTAGTAAGGCTTCCCCAGGCATTCTCAGACTTTATGTTTTAAACTGGCGCAGATCATTTATTTTCAGCATAGCTTTCCCAGCTGGCTTTTAAAACAGGTTGGGGTTCACACGCAAAGACCCCGATATAGAAGGCTTGGCCAGCCAAAATAGAAAATCTGGGGCTGCCTTTGCTTACTCTGTTTTCTGTGTATTTCCGTCTCACTTCCCCCAGTCCTTGTAAAAGCAATAATAAACAAAAGGGAAGCAGTGTTACAAAGTAGGTTTTTGAGTCAAATTTACCTAGTAAACGGTATGTTGTTTTGAACTTTTGTTCTAGTTGTATGCACCACATTTTCTCTCTACTGCTGGTGTTAGACGTTCCGCCTTTATTTTATTTTGTTGTTTCCCTCTCTCTGATGCTATCTCTCCCTTTGCTCTTTCTGTTCATTCTAGGTCACATGTTCCTGTTTCTTTACATGCCTAATCATTTTTGATTAGATGCCAGATACTCTGAGCTTTAACTTGTTGGGTGCTAAACATGTTTTTATTAAATACGGTTGAACTTTGTTATTGTACATACACAGTTACTCAGAAACCATTCACTCCTTTCAGGATGGTGGGACCAGAGTAGTGTTTGGACTAGGGCTATTTTTCCCCGCCACAGAGGCACTGCCCTTGTGAATGAATATGCCACCCAATGCCTGGACATGAGGAGTCTATTTCACTTTTGCAGTGAGGACAGAAGTGATCGCTAGTCTTGTGTGAGCACTGTGGATTATTCAACCTGGTCCTTGCAGGCAGTTCTTCCCCTATTTAGGTAGTTTCCTTATGTGTATGGACTCAACTAAAGACTCAAAGGGGCCTTTTCGGATCTCCGGAGTTCTATCTCTGTGTAGTGCTCTCTTCTCTGGTACTACTTTGTCCTGGGAACATTCGCTGTCTTGGCCTCTCCAGAAAACTGGTTCCATTGTCTCAGGAAGGACATCAGTACTGTCTGGTTCCCAGGTTCCCCTCCTGGACTTGCAGCCTGAAAGTTCTCCAGGTAATAAGGTGCAACACTTGTACAGATCATCTTGTTTCCTCATCCCAGGCATCACTGTCTTGTGCCAGCTGATGTGCAATGCCTAAAACCCATCTTTAGTTTGTTTTCTTTTTTTTTTTTTGTAATTGTTTCAAGTGCAAGGACAGATCCAATCCCTTTACTCCATCATCCAAAAGTGGAAGTTCCCTTATTTCATGTATTACAGCAGGTAAGTTCCCTTAGCACAGTCTCTGCCCTAAACAGCAGTCTTGCCTCAGGTTCCTCATATCTGAGGAGGTTTAGAGAGATAACTTACCACAGTATAAAGTCAACTTTTATTCATGCAATTACACTACCACACTAGTTGCCATGACCTGATGTTTCACCCCTGAGAAGTTTTGTTCTTTGGTTCATTCCTTTATTCATTTATCCATCAACTACTGGTTATGTATCTTTCACATAATAAAGTTCAATTATTGGACAATAGCAGAGAATGAGACAGATGTGGTGATTTCCTTCTGAGACCCTGTGTTTTAGTTGGGGAGAGTAGCAGATAATGGTCTGTGTGACCAACTGTGATATGTGCCATGAAGGAAAAGCACGGGAGCCTCCTGTAAGAGCGTGTGAGTGGGGGCCTAGCCTTACCTGGAGAATCCAAAAGGTTTCCCTGTGGAGGGGACATTCGCATTGAGACCTGAGAGAGGTGCTTGTAAACTAGTGTTTTCTCTAAAGGGGCTTATTCCAGAAAAGGTTTATTGAACATGTGATGTAAACTCCAGTGCCCGCTAATAAAAACACTTCTGATTTATTATCTAAGGCTTCAGTTGTAGAGAAAGACAGTAAAATGAAAAATGTATATAAAAAATTTACTAAGCCAGTAGATATAGATAAGAAATTGGTGGTTAAAATGTTAATACAGTAGTGGTTTATTTTGAATTATGAGATATTGGATAATTTTTTCTCTTTTTTAACTTTTCTGTTTTCTTCAGATTTTTGACATGGCCCTGAATTGTTTTTTTCTAATTAGAAAACTAAAATTAAATCAAGAGAGGAGAGCAAAAGGAAAAAATACGGAATATGGTATAGTTGCTGTTCTTTATTTGGTGCATCACTGAACTGATCCATTAAGTACCATATTGTGAGATTTTGTTTCATGTGGCAAAACATCAATGTTGTTTCCAAAGACACAGTCTCAAAAATCAAATGGGCCGTTTTCCCAGGCATTTCAAAAACAAGTTCAAAAGAGGATCTTGACTTCAGTTTCTGTAAAGTGTGGAGTTTGTCCTTGAGACTGGCCTTGAAGAGCATGGGCAGATGTGGGGAAACTGGCAGTGAGCCTGTGCGTGCACGCTGTGTCTTCACACCCGTGTTGTTTCTTGGTATGTGGAAATCATGGCAGCTCTGGTCCTCAGAGAATTGTGTGGCAACGTTAAAAGAAAAGAAAATGGGAACAGCTCTGTGTTTGCTGCTATTTTTAACCAAAACTCTTTTCACAGTCAGAAGCATGACTTTTCTAAAATTAGAGCTTTTAAACTACATGTGCGTCTTGAGAACTTGGCATGAAGAACTCTCGCAGGTCCAGCTCAAGAAATAGGGGACCCATTTAAAATTTATCATCTGGGAAAGAATTTATGGGTTCCTTAAATAATTTTAATTTTTTTTAAACAGCTTTACCAGGGTATTGATAGACAAAAAGTAAACATACCGAATGTGTATAATTTGGTGAGTTTGGACGTGCACATACATCTGCGAAACCTTTACCGCATTTGGGGTAATAAGCATACATATCACTTCCCAAAGTAACTTTATACCCACCTTCTCCCTTAAGAACACTTAGCGTGAGAGCTACCCACCTAACACCTTTTTGAAGTGTGCAATACGGTATTGTTAACTATAGGCATGAGGTTGCACAGCAGATCTCTAGAACTTACACGTGTTGCATAACTGAAACTTTATACTATTTAAACATGTCTCCATCCCTCCTCCCCCATTGGCAACACCCTTCAATTCCTTGCATCTCTGAGTCTGAATATTTCAGATACCTCATATAAGTAGGCTCATGCAGTATTTGTCCTCTGCAACTGGCTTATTGTCAACATTACTCATATTCCCAGAACACAGCATTTGTAATTCACGGATGAGAGTTGGCTGGAATTACTCAGCTCAGGAAGGGTTTTGTAAATTCATACATATGAGTACGTGATAGGATTTATTAGTAGTAGAGGAATACTTTTAGCTTTGAGTGGCTGAAATGGTATCAAGGACTTCATCTTAAAGCTCAGCAGAAAGCTAATTTGGGTGGAAGATTGCTCATCACTGCCTGAAATCCTTACCACCAATTTTTATAGATTTGTAAAAATCCTTTATTTGTTGTCATGAGACTATTTTAAATAAAGATTGCTATTTATTATTTTTTAAAAATAGAACCCATAGGATTTTTACTTTTAAAAATCACCTTATCTTCTAAAGGATTTTAAAAATTGAGGTAAAATTCACATAAAATAAAATTAACCAAGTAGAGAGTGCAGTTCAGCAGTTTGATTTTACAGACACCTGGAAACCTCTTATGCCTCAAATCTCTTCTTTCACCTGCTCTTCAATTATATCAGAGTTTAAAGATTTGGTATACGTGTTTCTATTTTTTAAAATGTACATTTAAATTGGAAAAATCTGTTAAAAATTAACAATTTTATTTGTGGACCCCCTAAAATAATGCCTACTTGCTACGGGTGATTCGCAGTGAGAACCGTGAGAACTGTGATGCTGAGTGTGGGTGGCTTTTCTGATATTGAATTCATGAGACATAGTGTTCTAACTCTGAACAGAGGTGTGTCATCCACACAGCAGCAGGGAAGGGACAGGAGAGTGATAAAAGCCAGCAGAAAGTAATGAAAAAGATGTAGGTGCTTGAGTAAATAGAAGAGATGCCAATGGAGATAAGCGGAAGATACGAGGAAAAAGGATGGACTCTGGAGGAGAGAAGATGCTGGTCCTCCAGAAAGCGGGACTGGGATTATGTGACGCCTCACTCTCTTAGCACAAAATGAAATAAGCGCTCTGCTTTTTCATTTCACTGAATTTATTTCATTCATCAATAACGTGGCTATGTTGTCATATCATGGAATAAGAGTGGGGTGCCATGGATAAAGTTCAGCTTGTTCTTGATGAACTGAAAGTGAGCATAGTTGATATCTTGAAGTTTCAAACTGTTTTTCTCTTTGTTAACAGATGGAGAGTTGAATTCTTCTTTGAACATATGACTCTCATGTGATTCTTACAGAATCACATATTTGTAAAGGCACTTGTTGAGAATAGTGAGGTTCTTTTTTTTCATATACTGATAAGTTTAGTGCTTTGTCTAAAAATATAAATGGCTACTTTATCGAGCCAGTTATCTATCTTGGCTAATTTTCTGCCTTTTGAAATCTTTGTGGAGGTGGAAGAGGGCATTATAAAAGTGATTATTTGTTCCCTGTATACAATTTGGATTTGGAATGCCTTGTGCTGATGGACTATTTTTTTGTGAAAAATTTCCTTTCTCTATTAGTAGTCACTAGTCCCAAAATATGAAACTACTCAGGTTCAAAGGTCACCTATCAGTGGTGGAGAGACTAGAAAGAAAGTGACCTATTGTAACAAAATTCAAATGTGATGTCTTCACTAGTCTTCTAGGGCTTCTGTAAAAAGTACCTACAGACTGAGTGGCTTAGACCACCTAGATTTATATTCTTACAATTCTGGAGCCTAAAAGATTGGGATGAAGGTGTTGGAAGAGTTGGTTCCTCCCGAGGGCCTTGAAAGAGCTGTTTCAGGCCTCTGTCTTTGGCTTGTGGATGGCTGTCTCCTTTCTGTGTCTTCACTATTGTCTTCTCCGTCTATGTGTACATTTCTTCTTCTTGAACGGACACCAGTTATATTGTATTAAGGCCCACCTTAATGACCTTGCTTTAACTGAATTACCTCTTTAACGATCTATCTCCAAATACAGTAAAATTCTGATGTACTTGGGTTAGGACTTCGACATAAAAATTTTGGGGAGGACAAAATTTAGTCCCAAACCATGTTCTACACATTATTTCAGATATAATAATCTGGAATTTATTGAGGTTTGAGAGCACATTATTTTGCAATTATTTTGGGGGGATCATAAAGTTAAAACCATGGGTCAGGGTTTCTCATATAGCAAGTCCCAGTCTCTTGGGAGAGATTGACCCTGAGACAAGAGAAGAAAACCTAGACGTCAGGCTAATGATTGGAGGGACAGGAAATCTTTCTTTGTGGGCTTCAAAGCACATGGCCCAGACTTTAGTTTGCAGGGATATATGGAGCCCACAGTGGTGGGATGAGGTAAAGGCAGTCTGTCTTTTGAGGAAAGGAAGGAGATAGGCAGGGTGACACTCTACGAGACATCACCGAGGATCAGCCTGGAGCCCATGGGTCCTCAGAGCATCACCTATAGGAGCAGGAATATTTTATATAATATAATTTTCTTCTCTTATGCCTAAACTTTTCAATATTCTGTAAAAACCAGTTACCCAAAAAGAACAAATCAAACTGGGTCTCAGTGGTGCTGTACAGAGTCAAGGGAGGGATCTTTTCCAGATGTGGGCTTGAGTGACTCAGGGTGACCAACACATCTGTCATCCTCACTTCCCAAGCCCTGAGTGGTTCTTGAGCTGTAGAAAATCATGTCCAGGGGTTACAGCATTGGGGCTGGTGAAAAACTAGAGCCAGATGAACGCAACAGACATGCAGGTAATAGAGAAGGGTTTGGTATTTTGAGTTGAAATTGGGGGAGGAGGAGTTTGGTATTAACATAAATGGGACCTCACTTTACATTCATTAAAAGTGAGGCTTTGGTATAGTGTTACCAGGAACAATATTTCTGAAATCAGATGTATGAGTTCAGAAATGCTTTATTGGCAATTTATCTTGAAGTTGACAAAAAAGTTTTGGGAAAAAAATAAAATCTTTGTAGCTAGACTTCTGTGAGTGCTATAAACAATTGTTAGTCATCTCATAGTTTTGAATCTTTCAATAGCAACCCAGAGTCACTTTTTACGGTTAATCTTTAGTATATGTCCATTGCCCTGGTAGTACTTCTTGTTCCTCTCTCATCTAGGACCCTATCCAAGAGCATAAGAGCATTTGCATTTGGTTGTTTGGTCTCATCAGTATCCTTCAATTTAGAGCAGTTCTTATTTGTTTGAGTCTTCAACATTCTTAACATGCTAAAAAATGTAAGTTTTTTCTAATATGACATTTTTTATTTTTTGAGACAGGGTGTCATTCTGTTGCCCCAGCTAGAGTGCAGTGGTGTCATCATGGCTCACGGCAACCTCCAACTCCAGGGCTGAAGCAATCCTTCTGCCTCAATCTCCAAAGTAGCTGGGACTACAAGCACTTGCCACCACAGCCAGCTTATTTTTTCTATTTTTAGTAGAGATGGAATCTTGCTCACTCACTCTGGCTGATCTCGAACTCCTGTTCAAATGATCCTTCTGTCTCAGCCTCCCAGAGTACTAGGATTATAGGTGTGAGCCCCTGGGCCTGGCCTCTGTAGTATGACTCTTAACTTGGGTCTATCTTACGTTTCCTCAAGATCAGATTCTAGTGCACTGGATGGAATTTAGAAACCACCATTTGGGTGCTCAGTGTGATCACTGCTACCAGGTTGCCACTGCATTTAAGCCCTCTTGGAGGACAAAGTCAGGAAACATATGTATGTATGTACACACACACACGTATGCACACATCTATTTCAACAACTATTTCTATACTTATCAGAACACATATATTAAAAAGTCCATAATTTTATACCAAGAACTAAAACCTCAGTCTAATATTTCAAGGTGCTTTTTAGCCTTCCTCTTTTCATATACTTGCAAAATACCTTCACAGATAACAAGGAACCTGGCTCTCATTATCCTCAATCTGTTTACTTATGTACTTAATCTTCCAAGTACTCCAGTCATCTTTTCCCTCTGCAGATGCCAAAACCTCTGCCCCAGAATGGGAGCAAGGGGATATAAAAACAGAAGGAAATGGAAAGATGGAAAGGGCAGGAAAGGCTATTTTTAAAGTCAGTTGAGTTGACTTTTCTTTACTTGCAGCCTAAGCCTTGCTAACTGATACGACTCACAACACATGATTGCATTTAATTGTTTATAAGTATGTCTGTCCGACTTGAGCATGTGGTCCTGAAAGAAGGGCAGTGAATTTCCTGCATATTTCCTGTGGCTTCCACAGTTCTTATAGCACTGTAGGTGCCTGG
Source organism: Perodicticus potto (assembly GCA_963574655.1). Taxonomy (NCBI): domain Eukaryota; kingdom Metazoa; phylum Chordata; class Mammalia; order Primates; family Lorisidae; genus Perodicticus; species Perodicticus potto. Next base: position 19,196 of record CAUYRH010133701.1, read on the forward strand.
TAATTGCATTTGGTGCTGGTGACTCAAAAATAATTAAGATATAATTATTGTCTTGAAGGAGCTCAGAGAAATAATTAATACAATCAGAATTCCTATAATAGATACATATGAAAAGTGCTATAGGCACATAAGAGGAAAGTATAAGTCTAAATGGGACTTTGCCAATATAAATGGAAATCAGAGATGTCTTCAGACAAATGTGTGTATTTTAGATGCGTTTCTTTAATTTGTGTAGAAATTAACAAAGAGTTCGAAGTTGGTCAAATAGCTGCACATTCTGAATGAGTGGGATAAATTAAAATTAGGAGCTGAATGGATAGGTATATAAAGTCCCTGAAAGCTGTGAGACTGGTGAAATGTCACCTTCCCAGTGGCAAAACATATTTTAGTAGCATTTATTCAAAATCCTCTAAAGAATTTAGTATTTTCCAGCAGAAAGAATCAAGACTAATCCCATTTCAATAATAGGATACCAACAACAGTGGTGATAGCTTACTTCCCGTAGTCCTCCTCTAAAATGTCTCTGGCTGAGAGCACCAAGAGGGTAGGGAGTGTGTCTGTTCTTCCCACAAAAGCAGCCTCAGCACCCAGCTCAAAACAGAATAAAAACATCTTCTTAGTTATGCTTTTTTTCAGTTCTCTGAAGTGCACTGGGAATGGCAGACATGACACCCTGGGTCACCCTACTCTCTTTACTTAGATCTAAGTACCCATAACTCTAAAGTAAGCCACCTGCTATTTGCCTACTCCCACCTACAGTTTCTTGAGTTGTCTTTCCCATATTTTAAAGACACCCTTTCCCTGGCTCCATATCCCTTCCTTTCTGCTATCTACATGATCCCCTTCTTTATGGATTAATTAGTTTTCTTCACTTACCTTTCCAGAAAAATGGCCATGAAACTCCCCTTTGGGAATCATTGTCTGAGCATTCCAAGATCAGGCAATAGAAAGCAAAAGCAGAGAAAGGGGCTTGAGGTCACAGAATGTGTAGAAAGCAGAGCCCGAACCAGACTCTAGGTCTCTGACCTCTTAGCTCCAGGGTCTTTCCAGGAGACCACACTGAAAAGGAAGCAAGGAAGGGCCATTTGTACATTTCTGTAGAGTTTTTTGAGAGTTTGGGAGTAAAGTTGCTTCAGTTATCTCATATTTGTGTGCCTATTGGTTGAAGAATAGAGTCAGGCAAGTAAATCAGTTCATTTGAGTCTCTCTTTCTGTCTTTATAACTTAAACAATATGGTCAGTAGCGGTGATCAGGGATAACAGAAAACTCAGAAAAGATCACTCCAAATAAAATATTAACTAACACAGATCTGCTGTGTAAGTGGCTTGACACATGGTAAATTGCATTTGCAGTTGGCCAAATGGAAAGTGATATATGTCAGACACAAGAATAATAAATATAAAGGGAGATCAATTGAACTGACTAAAGTGGTATGGTTTTGAAAGACGACTTAGACTTATGTCTTCCAAACATGGCTGAAAAAAAGGGACTCAATTAAAAAGTAAATTGGAAAACTATAAAGTAGCTGACACAAATACAAGGTTAAGTTTATGGAAGTTATAAATGCTAAATAGTTTCCCTCTCCGATTCCAATTTCTGCCCACTTTCTGATTCTCCTTGTGCCTTCCATTTCTTTTTATGAGTATTATTACTCAACAGGAGAACAATCAGTTATATCAGAGCTGTTCATTGTAAAGTTTGTGTCAATAATTTTTATTGAAATCAGACAAAAACAGAGGAGTTTGTGTCTATAAGCATGCATAAATAGGAAAGAAAAGCACATTATTATGCTATCAGGGTACCAGGAGAAGTCTTTGAACTGAAGGGGAAAAAAGGAAAAAAACTCTCCCTGTGGAGAGAATAGAATGTGCTTCATTTCAATATCTATTACAATTATGAAAGAGCCAGAGCATTCCATAGCTTTGAACAGTCTTTGTGAACAGAGCTTTGTGTCAGGGCCATGGTTATGATTTTCAAGCCCTGAGGCTGGTAGTTCAATAACTAGCAGAAATAGTCAGGCCTTTGGGAAGGGAGAAAGAAGCGAGGGGTGAGAACCCGGCTGCTCCAGCCAGGGTGATCATAAGAAAACCCTTCAGGGGATTTTGATTTTAAATGTAGATTTTTGTACCCTTATGGAATCTGAATCTCCTGGGGGCCATAGTAGGGAGGCAGATACCAAAGTAACTATCATTCCAGTTTCAGGGCTTGAAAATTTGAAACCCATAACAGCGCTAGGCCTAGTGCCGGGTTGTTCTGATTTGAAGGGATTTTGAAACTGGGGGTAAGAATGGGGTGGGAGACGAATCTCAATCTCCTCTCTCTCTCTTCCTGCCTCCCTGTTGGCATGCCTAGTGGCATGCCCTGCCACTAAGATGTAACATATTCTAGGCAGAGGAATGTCTTTGTTCACTTTGTATCCCTAGCTATACAATGTCTGGTACATAGTGGCACCTGGTGTTTCGATCCTCTTTTGTTGGTTTTGTCACCTCTGAATTCACAATCAGGTAAAAAATGGCACTCACAAGTTTGTTAAGCTGGTTAGAATCCATTTCAAATATGCAGGAAAAAGGTTGGGATTAATAGCCAATGAGAGTCATATTGAATTGTGGCCAGAGGGTCATCATAGCCCACATACCCTCAAGCAAAGCACAAGTTTTGTGCTTTGGAAGGCAGAGGCCTGAATTTGTTGTCATGTTGATCTGAAGTCATCAGAATGCTGTGCTGTTGCCCCTGTCCCTTCTACCGATGGAGCTGGACAGGAGGAGACTCGGTCTTGGTGTGTAAGGCTGGGGTCACTCTCTCCTCTCTCTCCCAGAAGAGAGACATGGGAGTTCAATCATAATAGCTTTTTGGTAAACTGTAGAGGAAGTGTATTACTCTCTTTCACAAGATTTTTGATCCTGTTTATGTCACATGCAAATTAGCTCACCCCAGTGCGTCCATCTCAATAGAGATAACCATTATAAAAATAAAGGGCAGTCTCAATTGGCTACATGGCTTCGAACAAAACATGTTAATAAGTTAATTTCATTATCTTCCCTGTACATTCCTTTTTCATTACCAGATTTTTTCTGTCATCATCTTTGCCTACTAATGATAGTTCCTTTGCTTTTCATCCCCCATGCTTGAAGTTCTCTTGCTCTTGTTAACAGCCTTGACTTGGCTTTGTAATTATAATGTAACAAGACAAATGGATTTGAATTGTGGCCAGAGGGTCATCATTGCCCACATAAGGACAAGCAATGGTAAATTTTTTTTGTGGTAAATTCTGTTCAACATTGCAAACATAAAAACCCAACACCAGCCATCAACTTATAGACTACTGATCTAAAGCTAAGGCACAACAACTTGGTCTCAGGTATGCAGAGCATGGGTTAGTGCCAGATATGAACCCACAGTTAAGTTTTGTTTCTCCTGGAGAATGGTGTGTATGTATATGAGAGTGTGTGTATTTAGTGAATTAGTTGCTAACGTTAAAAAAGTGAACAATTTCACATGGAACCACTCTTCACATTCTGTTTCTATGGAAAAAAAAGTCCCATTCATAGCAACAGAGAGTAGAATGGTAGTTATCAGGGAGCTAAGAGGTAGAGGAGCAGGGAGATAGTGATCAAAGGATACAAACTTACAGTTATAAGACAAATAAGTCCTTGAGACCTAATGTACAGCATGGGACCATAGTTCATAATACATATGTGAAATTTGCTCAAGTATAGATGGCAAGTATTTTCATTGCATTTGCACACACACTTGTGAACACATAAACTAGTAATCATGAGAGGTGATGATATGTTAATTAGCTTAACTACAATCATTTCACAATGTATATGTGTGTCAAAACATCATATTGTACACTTAAAGCATATATAATTTTTGTCAACATATGTTAATTTAAAAACAAAAAAGAAAATGAAAAGATCAATAGAATTAAATTGTTGCAGCCTCATTTACAAACACTTGGTATGTGCTCTCACATTCTCAGGGTTGGCCTACTTCTTTCATTTACATTTCTTGTCTGGCTTCTGTAGGCTTTAAAATTTTCCACCCCCAATTTGAAAATAGCATTTCTTGTTCCTTGCCTGGATTTGAAGATCCCTGGCTGTGAGTTCTTCACTCTAGCTACCAGCCCTTTAGTAATGAGTGTAGCTGTTTGATAGCAATTAGCTCTTGAATGCAGTGCAGATTCAGATTCAATAGCAATTATCGAAAGCATCAGTCACTGTGCTTTCTCTAGGAAAGAATAAATCTTACCTGGTATCCTTAAGAATTAGTATTAATTTTGAACTTCCATAGCTACTGCCAGCATGTGTCAACCCCTCCCAAAGAAAGAAGACTTATTCTTGCAATGAAAATTCATGACCAGAGCTGATGACGATCGGGTCAGTTTAAGCTGCCCTTGAACTCTCTGAAGTTAATTCCTGAGAATGCCCACAAGCTGATGGAGAAGAGGCTTTTCTGTGGATACACCACAGACCTCCTGCCTTAGGACACTTCTTTTAACAGGAATGGATGGTAGAGGCTCTGGAGAGCCAGAATTACTGCTGATAAAGAAAAATAGGATGCTGATAAAGGAAGAACAGATTCAATATTGAGCAGTCTGTTGTTGCTCTTGAAGGCTGGGAAGGTGTTCGCTGATGTGGAAAGGTGATCATGCAGGGATGAGCTGCTATGTAGGGAGGTGACACTCATCGACTAGAGGTGATATGATATATATACACTATATCTGTCTTCTAGACTTCCCCATCCTTAGCTTTCTTCCCTCAAGGGATGCAATTTTATATTCTACAATTAAACAAACTCCTGAAATCCTATACAAATGGTCTAGTACATATTAGGATAAGCTCTTTCCCCAAGAGGATAATGTGGCTGGGAGAAAGGTGTTGCTTGGGGGTGGGAAGAGGATGATGGGGAGAAGGAAGTGAATATCAAGAACTCAGCATGCATGCAAATGGGAGACTGGAGGGGAACACACTGAAGCCAGAGAGATATTTTAAAAATATAAAAATTAATCATGTCACTTCCTGGCTTGAAGACTCTCATATCAACCCCATCCAGCAGGAATATAACAAGATTCAAAAATGGGAGCCATAGATTTAATTTAAAATGTTCTAGTAGCCACATTAAAGAAGAAAAGAAGATAGGTTAAGTTTATTTTAAGAATATATTATATTTAACCTAATATAGTCAAAATATTATGATATAAACAACCAATGTAAAAATTGTTAATGCAGTCTTTTACATAGTTTAATCAATGTAAAACTTTTAATGCAGTATGTCACATATTTTTTAATATAAAATTTTATAAAACTTTACATGAAATATTTTATACTTGGGGCATCTCTCAGTTTGGACTACCTGCATTTGGAGTACACACCAAGATCCCACATGGAGGATTTAGATACCACATTGGAAAACTCAGCCTGAGAGGGTTCCCCACTGCCTTTAGGACAAAACCCAAAATCGTTTACATGGTTCAGTAGGCTCTTGCTCTGACTACATCTTTTTTCTCAACTCACATGACACCATCTTTCTTTGTGTTTGTTCTATGTGTAGTGATTTGTTTTCTTCTCTCTAACATCTGGCCCTTGAAAATATAAATTTATTTTCTGGAAAACTCTTTACTCGTTTTTTGCCTGAATTACTGTTACTTAGGTGTGTATTTTTTTTTTTTTTTTTTTTTTTGAGACAGAGACTCAAGCTATCACCTCGAGTAGAGTGCCTTGGTGTCACAGCAACCTCAAACTTTTGGGCTCAAGTGATTCTCTTGCCTCATCCTCCCAAGTAGCTGGGACTACAGGTGCCCACCACAATGCCTGGCTGTTTTTTGGTTATAGTTGTCATGGTTACTTGGCAGGCCTGGGCTAGATTTGAACCCACCAGTTCTGGTGTATGTGGCTGGCACCCTACCCACTGAGCTATGGGTGCCAAGACACTTAGGTGTGTATTTATATACATTACTTTTGTTCTATTGTCAGTTTTTTATTTATTTATCCTGTTTTCATTCTGTTGTCAACACTGTACTATATGACTTACTATAGCTCTTTAGTGTGTCCATGTAGATTCTGGAGAAATGGAAATCTTTTATTATTTTTTCTTTTCAAAGATTTTTTAAAAAACATTTTTTATTTATTTTTCCAGTTAGATGTTAAAATCATTTTTTCTCTTTGAAACAATACTGAAATTACACTCTGGGAGGCTGAGGTGGGTGGATTGCTTGAAATCATGAGTTCAAGACCAGCCTGAGCAACAGCAAGCCCCATCTGTAAAAGTAGCTGGGTGTTGTGGCAGTCACCTATAGTCCCAGCTACTTAGGAGGCTGAGGCAAGAGAATCACTTGAGCCAAAAAGTTTGAGGCTGCTGTGAGCTATGATGCCATGGCACCCTACCAAGCACAACAGAGGGAGACTCTGTCTCAAAAACAAAAACAAAAACAAACAAATAACCAAAAAGAAAAAAAATTAACAAAAAAAATCAAAATTAATTTGGTGAGACTTTACATCTTTGCAATGACTGAGACTTCCCACCAAGAATAGTATTACAGTTTCTTATCTGACTTTTTAATGTACTCTTTCCCCTGAAACACTCTTCCTTCTTGCCTTCTGAGACACCACATGATGCAGCATTGGGGTTCGCAGGAAGCCCACTTTGAGACAGAGATGAGCATGGAGGGAGCTGATGAAGGAGTGCTCTTGGGATCAATATCCATGCACAAGGGAATGTAACCCTAACCCTAACCCTAAGAGACCTTCTGTCTCTGTGTGGGACAGAAGGAGAAGTTGGGCTGTGATTCTGCCAACCCCAGGAGAAACTCTGAAGCTGAGCAGGTCCTTCAGAGTTGCCATGAGTTGTATTGAAGGGGTGGGGCATATAGATACCCTGGAAACCCTGGCAATGTGACAGTTCTCCCCAGCTGTGGGCAAGTCCTTGGTGAGGGGCTAGGGTGGGGAAAAAGAATTTTTCCCTCCTGAAGGGGACTCTAGGTGGCACATTGAGACACCCACTACACTCCCACTCTTCTGGTTTACCTCATTACTCTCTGGCTATTTAGTCCTTGCAAGACTCTTAGATTCTACATATTCAAGTCCTCCCTCTCAGTCCTAGGTGCTCTTATAAGCTGACTCAAAGTTTCTTCTTCTTTAGTTAGTATTTCCTGAATTATGATAGGCATTTCCCAGGTGGAGTCAAAGCTGATTTTAGATGGTTTATGGACAATTTTATTTTAATAGTTATATTTGTATGTTACTTCATGTTAAACTAGAATATAACTGTCATATTAAACAGGAGATTTCATAGATAATGTTACTTTGGAACACATTAATGTGGATATTCAAGTGGATATTTTAAGATGATTTCTAGGGAAAACAGTATTAATTGTACACAAGATACGTTACACAGAGTTTGAAAATACTGTGATTCAGTTTGGAGCCACTGTCCTGTGATTTCATTCTTTCCTTTAAACGACTGACATGCTGACACCTCCATTTATATATTTAGCTTAAACCTCTTCATGAGGTTGAGGATCTTAGAGCTAACTGCCTAGGTGACAGTTCCTCTTAGATGTCTCACAACCTCCTCAAATTCACTATGTTCAAAACTGAGCTCTGAGCTAGCTCTCTTTCTCTAAACTCTTTTTTTGGTTCATTTTTAGGTACTTTGCCAAGACCTGTGTTGTGCAAATTGGAAACCTAGAAGCCTTCCTTAATTTCTTTTCCTCTTTCACCTTGTACATAGAGTCCCTACGAATTACTTTTGGTTCTTTTGTCAGTACATTGCCAGAATCTGTTCTCCCCATCTCTGTTGCTAGCACATTAATTTAAGCCATGATTGTTTCTCCTGTGCTATCCCAATATTGTCCTTAATGACCTCCCTATATCCACTGGCCCTTTTCTAGCCCCTCTTGCATCTAGCAGTCCAAGTGCTTTCTTTTAAAACCATATACCTGATTAAAAAACTCTTTTGTCTATTATCCATCAATGACTTTCCGTTGTACTTCAAATAAAATATGAACTGTTTAGTATGGTCTCCAAGGACACTCTCATTTACCTTGCCAGTTTCATCTTGCACCATTTTCCTCCTTGCCCACTGGTCTCTAATAAAATTGGCCTCTTTTATGTTCTTGGAACTCAGAGCCTTTGCTCAGGCTTATTTCTTCTTGAAATACCATTCACCTGACTCTTTAGATGATTTGCTCTTCCTGATACTTCATTTCATTGTAAATGTTACCTTCTCTTACTGTTTTTGTTTGACCAGCCTATCTTTGTCCCATTTCCAAGGTTACTCTTTATTACTGTTCTATGTTTATTTGATTTCTAATGTTTGTCATTATTTTAATTATAGATTTGTGTATTTATATTTTATTGGCTGTCTTCCCACTGGACTTGAAAGACCATGAAAGTTCTCCATTGTCTACCTAAGCATTTGTGATAGTGACCAGTAGACCAAGTTCTCAAAAAATATTTTTTTAGTGAATTATTTAGTAAATGGGATAAAAATACTTATTGCACTATTGTTTAATGATTGCCAGAAAATGATTGCTTCTCTTTGATGGAGGTCTTGTGATTTGCTTGGGAGGAGGGACAAAATTTTGTCTGCTGTGTGATCTTGAAGGCAGACTCATTTCCCTTTCTGGTGTCTTTGTTATGAGCTATCAGCAGGGCTGTGTGTTGGCTCAGCAGGATAGCAGTATCCCTTGCTGGTACAGACAGTGTTGATTTTCCGAGATCTCCTGGAGGAGCTCGAGATGCCATGACTTGCTGTCCTTTTCTAATAAGGCTTTTTCCCAGAACATAGCTCACATCAGTGCACAGTTAGTTGGTGTTCCCTTGTGCCCCTCCTCTTCTGTAAAAATAAGTAATATGGGAACAGGGCCTCTCTCCTGGAGCACAAAACAGCCCAAGCATGCCTTTCAATGGGATAATGAGAGTGTGGGGGATCAGATGGATTTGTCTCTCTTTGCTTATGTGCCCTTGCACTTGGCACAAAAAATTGTTAGGTATATTTTAGAAATTGATATTTTTCATTCCATTAATAATAGGATATTTTCCATTATATATTCTAATTCATTGCTACTGATATATAGCCAAACTATTGATTTTCTGCTTTTTTTTTAATAGAAAAAAAAGCCTTTTTTAAGGCTATCCCGAAACCCTTATTAGTTTACGTAATTTTTTCAGTTGATTTGCTTGGGGTTATTTCTGTATAAATATGTAAATTGTACCACTTACAAATAATGACATTTTTGGTTACTTCCTTTCCAGTGGTTATATACCTTGTTATTTTTTATTGCTATATTTTAATCTCTCGAATTTGCAGAACAATATCAGATGAAATGGTAACAATAAACATCAGTTTTATTTCTGATTTGAATGGAAATGCCACTGGTATTTTATTTATTTATATGATACTCATTGACATAGCTAATTTTTAATAAATTAGGGGTGGCTTCTTTTCCTACTTTACTAAAAGTTTTTTTAATAGATTATTTTCAAGTATTAGAAAGGCCACCTCATTTTATTTTTTATTGTTTTATTCAAAAAATTGACAAAATTGTACATATCTATCATGTACAACATGATGCTTTTAAAATATACATTCATTGTGGAATGCCTACTGAGCTAATTTGCATATGCATTACTTCCTGTAGTTACTGTTTATGTGGTGAGAACACTTAAGATCTACTCACTTAGCAGTTTTCAAGAATATAATTTTCTGAGTCCATTTTCTGTTGCTTTAACAGAATACCGTAGACTGGATAATTAATAAAGAAATGAAATTTATTTCTTAACAGTTTTGGAGGCTGGGAAGTCCAAAAGCATGGAACTGGCATCTGCCTTCTTACAGCTTCATGTCATGACAGTGGGCACTGTGTGGCAACATGGCAAGGGTATGCTCGTTCAGGTCTTTCTTCTTCTTATAAAGTCACAAGTCCCCTTGTAGGGGACCAACCCTGAAGCCCTTATTTAGTCACCTCCCAAGGATGCTACTTCCAAATACCATCAATGTATGGATTTGGGGATTAAGTTTTCCACAAACTTGGGGGACACACTCAAGCCATAGCAGCAAAATACTGTTATTGCCTATAGTCATCATGTTGTACAATAGATCTCTTGAACTTATTCATCCTTTTTAATTAAAATTTTATATTCTTTTACCAACAGCTTCTCTTCAGCTCCCCAGCCTCCAGTAACCCCCGTCTATTCTCTACTTCTAATGAGATCAATTCTTTTAGATTCCACATATGAGTGAGATAAAACGATACTTCCCTTTCTGTGCCCGACTTAATTTATTTAATGTAATGTCCTCAAGGTTTATCTGTTTTGTTGCAAATGACAGAATTTCTTTCTTTTTTATGGTGAAATATTTGATTGTGTATATTGACCACATTTTTTATATCCATTGATACATTTATGGTCCTGTAAGTTGATTCTATATCTTGACTATTGTGAATGATGCTGCAGTGAACATGAGAGTGTCTCTTTGACATACTGATTTCATTTCTCTTGGGTACATGTAAAGTAATGAGATCAGTGATCACATTCTAGTTCTATTTTTAAATTTTGAGGAATTTCTGTACTGTTTTTAATAATGGCTATGCTCATTTACATGTCAAGTAGCAGCATTTAAGGATTCCCTTTGTTTCTACATCCTCCCCAACACCTATTATCTTTCATTTTTTAAATAATTGCTATCCTAATAAATATGAGGTAATATCTCATTGTGGTTTTAATTTGCATTTTCCTGATGATTAGTGATGTTGAATATTTTTTCATATACTTATTGGCCATTTGTATATTAGTTTTAGAAATATCTTTTCAGGTTCTTTGCCTATTTTTTAATCTGATTATTTGTTTTATTGCTCTTAAGTTATTTGAGTTTCTTATATATTTTGGATATTAATGTCTTAATAGATGTGTGGTTTACAGATAATTTTCCCACTCGATAGGTTGTCTTTTCTCTCTGCTGATTATTTGCTTTGGTATACAGAAGCTTTTTAGTTTGATGTAATTCCATATTGCCTATTTTTACTTTTGTTGCCTATGCTTTTTAGGCTTGTATCCAAAAAATTACTGCCCAAATTAACTTCATGGAGACTTTCTGATTTGTTTTCTTCTCGTACTTTTAGAATTTCAGATCTTATGTTTCAGTTTTACTATGTTTTGAATTGATTTTTAAATATGGTATGAAATAAGGGTTTAATTCCATTCTTCTTGACATATGTAGACATCAAGTTTTCCCAATACCATTTATTGAAGAGACAATTCTTTTCTCATTGGGTATTCTTGGCACCTTTGTCAAAAATCATTTGGCTGTAGATGCTTGGGTTTATTTCTGGGTTCTTTGTTCTAGTCCATTGGCTTATAAATCCATTTCAATGGCATTGTCATGCCATTTTGATTACTAGCTTTGTAGTATATTTTGAAGTAGAATAGTGTGATGCCTCCACCTTTCTTGTTCTTGTTCAAGATTGCTTTGGCAACTCAGGCTCTTTTGCGGCTCCATGCAAATTTTAGAATTGTTTATTCTTTTTCTGTGTCATCATCATTGAAATTTTGATGGGGTAGGCTGCCTCTACTTTCTTGTAACTTATTCCTTTTGGTTTCATTTTTATAAATACGTGTATTTCTTGCTTATATGTCTGGTATTTGTGATCCTGCTATGCTTGCCTCTTCTGGTCTAGAGTCACCAAATTGTCCCACATGTACTTGATTTTTAGAGCCTTTACCATATAAGCTACTCTCTGGACCTCAAGTTGCCAATGTCTCTTTTAACTTGTGACTTATCAATTCTTCAGCTCTTTATTTTCCTTCCTGAATGAGGGTATGGAATTATTTCTAGGATCCTAAATCCTTAATTCATGGGAATGCAATGAATAGTCTCTTGGGAATATGAGGTCAGCTTCAGGACAATATTCATTTTTGTTCTGAGGGTTTCCAATTCTAGAGCAGGAGAAGGAGTACTCATGATTTCCAAGTACCATGAAATTCAAGAAGGTCCCTGACTCTCAAAATAAATTCTGTAATTTTAGTCGTAAAATAAATATTATTCCTTATCAAACCTTAGAGCTGGGGTATGAAGTACGTTTTAAAGAAGCTGTAATAAGGGATTTCAAATATCTATAACCTAAAAATCTATGAAGCAAAGTGAAGAAATGGCTCCATAACCTGACACAAGAAAAATACAATGGGCCTATAGGCATCAGTAGCAGAGATAACTGAGCAATCCTGGCGGAAGGTTCTTACTTGTAAACCCTATGAATTGCCCTATGTTTTCGACAATCACAAAGTAGTGATTTTTGTTGCGGGTTTGTTATCATGACAATACATTTCTCTATGGAAGGAATAAATAGGCTACTTTTATAACCTCAAGGGCGTATTTCAGGACAAGTGAAAGCAGCAGGAAAGGAACATAAACTTTTGATCTCTGACTTTATATCTCTCTCCCAAACTCTAGAGACATGTTTCCAATTGCCTGTAAGGTTCTTCTTAATGAACATGTCCATAGCCACTTTATTCTCAACACTTAACTTTTTTCTTATTTAAGTTGCTTCCTCAGCCACAACTCCCTGTTTGTGGTAGAAATTGGCACTTGTTTCGCAGGATCTGCAATATTCTTCTAACATGGTAATTGAATCTCCAACTATTAACTGGGCAAATGGCCACCCAAAATAATATCTTCTGTTTCAGCTTCTCTTGCTTATTATTTCTAATAACGTATAAATGAAAGTATCCTGTGACAAATTCTGAGAACCCTCTTTCAAGGATAGCTATTGAAAATACTTCTCCTTCACTCACTTCTTTTTTGCTGATGGTTGTAATAAGAAGACGGTAGCTGGAGCTTGTGCAGCAACCTGGACCATGAGATGACCTTGGCAAGAGAGTCCTTCCATGGATGATCAACAAGATAGAAAGAACTTTGATCTCAACACCACAGAGCGTTCTATCAGTCCTGCACTTCCCAGTTCTGGCAAACTGAAGAGAGAAACAAACTTCAGTGTTGCAACTCTTCTTACTTTTATAATCGCGTGCAGTAACAGCAGTGGGAAAACAGGGAGAATATGAGCAGAAACTCTTAGTCACTCTGTTACCTAAATGCTCACTGAAGCCTAGGAGTGCTAATGCAGAAGTCCAGCCATATCATCCTATTATCACACACCTACCCATCATCTCTTGCCAAGATCGGAAAAGTGCATTCTTAATAGTTAACTCTGCTTTACACTCTTCTCACCTTAGTCCATCTTTAATACTGCCTAAAAAAATTAACATCATATATTGCTCTTTCATAGATACATATCTATCATCTCCAAGATAAAAAGAAAAAATGAGTTCAAGTGCTCCAGAGCCTTTCGGTGGCCACCACCCTTCTTCTCCAGCCACTTCGTATGCCTTTTCCATTCCCCATTCTCCCTTTCATAGGTGTCACATCTCCCTGCCTGTGCATAGGCACTTTCCACTGGCAGGAATTCTTTTCCACCCTTTTCCTATCTGGAAAATACCCTTTTATCATTCAAAATCCACTAATATTTTGTAATAATATTAGGTAACATTTTCTGAGTCCTCACTGGGTCCTTGTCCCTGTGCTCCAAGTCCAGTTCAGTGTGGCTGTGATAGGGAGACTTGTCAATCTACATTTCTAACAAGCTCCCAGCTGCTGCTGCGTGGACTGCACCCCGAGCTCCACAGAACTAGAGTGCCCTTTCCCTCTAAACACTGAATCTAGGTACCACCTCTTCGAGGAATCACCAGATTCCTTTGTGTCTAGGAAGAAGAGAGTGGTGGTTACCTCTGGACTCTCAGGTTCATGCTTCATGCCTGGCGCACAGTGGGCATTCAACAAATTCTTGCCAAGTGAATGCTGACACTTTAGTAGGTAAATTATCTGTGGAATGGCAGCCTGGGCTAAACAAATGTGCGTGGTGCAATGAGATATAATAAAACACACAAATTAACTTCTTGGGAGCCTCTATGGACAAAGAACAGTAAAGGGTGGATGGGATGCAGAAAAGAGGAAGATGCAGTTTCTGCTCACAGGGTTCTAAGAGAAATTGGGGAGACAGAGCAGCGTCTCTGTCACTATACAGTGTAGCATGGTATCATCATGACAAAATTGGTTTATCCATGGTAAGCATTCTGAAGAGGGAACCATTTGTTCTTCATGGATGTGTGGGGATGTGTTCATGGCCATATGAATTAAGCCTGTAAGAAACAGTAGATATTCAACAGGAGATCGGGAAAGAAACAGGGTGAGACAACTCTGTGGTTCTAAGCTTCTTTATTTTTCTCCATGATTACATGATTCAATGATGTTCTCATGTGCCACCTATTTCTGTGGGTATTTCCATTATCACTTCAGCTCTCTCTCCCTTTTTTCTCTTGTTACTTGGATTTAGGATGAGTGCTATGATATCATAGGGGTAGAGATAATCTTGAGTCTGATCAAATTTAAAGAATAATTTGAAAGTGCAACACATGCTATCATTAATAATAAATAAGGTATGGGACTTCCAAAATTGAAATATAACAGCGGCTTAGTACTGTGGCTAAGTAAATACAAAGAGATGTGAGAGTTCTTACTTTCAGGGGCATTTTCAGTAAATACAAAGAGATGTGAGAGTTCTTACTTTCAGGGGCATTTTCAAGAAATAAAGTGGCAGTGGAGTCTTGATTCTGACCTGTACAGGGTGCTGTGGGAACCAGCATCATCTTGATTGCTCATTATCTATATGTCCCTGGATATTGTGGGGATAAAGCCTTTGTGAGAATGAAAGAGTCAGTGCAAGTTAAATTCTTAGAGTATGTCCTGGTTCATGGTAAATACACAATGATTGTTAGGAACAATAGTTCCACTATACTTGATATGCGAATAGAGAAACCATGTAATTCATTGTCTAACTCAGGCCCCTTTCAGAGGGAAAGGGCAAACTGTCTGTAATTACAGAGGGACAATAGTCATACACCAAAACAGCCCTGGAAAAGTGGCATATGTAGTTACCCTAAGTGTCAGGTATGCTGTAGGAGATATAGTTGGGAAGGTGAGTTGGGGTCATGTGTTGATTATTCATGTCTTGAAAGCATGGAAAAAATTAGGCCTATTGTGTTAGTATCTGAAGCTGTAATGTTTGCATGTGCACCACGTGGGAGGAGGTAATGACAGCGATGATAGTCACTCTTTCCTGAGTTCCTGCTCTGCTCCACGTTCCTAGCCTACCTTCTCATTGATCCTCATGTTCACTCTTCAAGGTGGCTATTTTCCTGTATTCATTTCCTGTGATGTCTGTGGTAAATGACCACAATCTTGGTGGCTTAAAACAACGTAGTTTTATAATATTCTCTCGCATGCGGAGTATCCAGGATACGTTCCCCCTCTCAAAAGCTTAACTTAGTCATGTCTTTTGCCATATAAGGTAACATTCATTCTCTCCCCCTATATGATATTCGTAAGTTTTTGGAATTGGGATGTGGAGATATCTTTTGGGGAACCACCATTTAATACGCTGCAATTTACACTTTACAGGAGAAGAAGCTAAATCTCAGAGGAATTTATTAACTGGCTTAAGATCACACAGGTAGCAAAAGGATACATTGTAATTACAAATCATATCTCTCTGGCTTCAGAGCTGGTATTCCTTACAGCAAATTTGCCAGTGTTGCAGATGCCAACGCTGCATAAACTCCAAATATATCATTAAAGTTTTAGGCTGGCAGAAGATACCATTTAAGATCAGAGGCCTAAAGTTCCCTGAAACAGCACACACTTATAGAAGGATTATATAAGCCTCAGAAAGGAAGAAGTTAGACTTCCAAATATCACCTTATGTGGAAAGCTGTATGAGTTAAGCTTTCTACGACATTCTCAAACTGAAAATATATGGTTGGGCATCTGTAAGCCTTTGAAAATGGGAAAATAACATGGAAAGCACAGAGAAATATTTCTGAAAAGTCTTAGCATTTCTATTTGTTTGAAGTACCTCACATGGAACTACCGATAGATGATGGTGCATTAAATATTTATCTAATAAGAAGGTATGGTATATCTTCTTTGAGCTGGTCACTGTGCCAATGCCAGGGAGAAATAGGATAATGTAGATAGTGCAACAGAGTCTTAATATTCATAAGGGATATATTCTGAAATGACGGTGATTCTCTCTTTGGACTAGAAATATTACTATACATAATTGTTTCTATAAAATCTTTCTATATATACAGCAAAAATTATGCATAGTCACAAGTAAATTGCAACAAAATGGGGTTGATATATGAGTTCTAGGTGTTTGGCTAGGCTTACTCACTAATGAATTTCCAGACTTAAGAAACACCAGATTCCAAAATCTTCCTCAATGAAATGACAAATATACCACACCATGGACTTCCAGGATTTCTGCAAACATTCAGAATGCAAATATTAAAGTTGCAAGTACATGTTCCCTAATGTGGCTCTGAGTTTCCTAAACTATATGGATTTTGAACAAGAGTAAGTAACATGGAGCTCCCTCTAGTGATGTTTGAGATCTTAGGAGGAAAAGGAACCATAAGAAATTCACAATCGATTGACATTTGCACTGTTCTTTATTTAAACCATTGTAATAGATCAGAATTATGGGGCCTTAAAGCTCAAAGCAAAGGAAGAGAACTGTAAGTTTCCCACAGAATGCACCAGGAGTCCTAAGCAAAGAGACAGATTCAATGAAGTTTTGATATTTTTTATATTTTATTTCAAAACATTTCTTTGAAACCCAAGAGATTTTGTTTTATTTTTTTCCCTGGGCATTATTCCTTCTCTTGTCAGGCGGGAAAGTGACAGGGGGAGAGGAACAGATTTGTTCCCACTGGTGTTGCTGGGGATGAAACGGTGTGGGCGTGAGGTGGAAAAGAGCCATGGAGGGGGGTGCTTAAGTTTGTCAGATTTCTTTAGAACAAGAATCAGCTTTCTCCTGAGAGTGTCCCAGTGTAAAATTAGCCATTCCATTCCAAACAGATACTGTGGAAAACAGCCTGCACATGACCTTGACTCAGCCAAAGTGAAAGAATCACGCCTCTTCTTCATGGCTATCTCTGGATCCACTTGGATTTTACATCCTGCCTCCAAAACACACTACTTGATGAAACATCACTTTCCCCTCTCTATTACAAATATTTACTGGTTTGCCTCTCCTTCCTTTTATATTGTGAGATGCTTAGCATGTTGAAGGTGCGCTTGGCACATATATGTTGGTTAAATTAAAGAGTATATCAGTTATTCTCAATTTCCTGCATGGGTCCAGTGCAAAGAAGATACACAATAAATGTCTGCTGAAGGGGTGACCGAATCAATAAGAAAGATACAGTTAAGAGAGTAGCAATTGCTAGAGGAAATCAGTTTGGAAAAATTGATAATGAATAATGAAAGAAGAAAGTGTGAACAGAGTTCCGTGACTGAAGGAGCACGCAGAATACCATGTTCCGATTGCATTTCTCTCGGCTGCCAATGTACACTCATGCACATAGCACAGGCAGGCAGTGCGTTTCATAGGGGAGGGACGTCCAAGAAGATGACCCAGCTGGAAAGCAGTGAAGGTTTCTATTTTCTTGGAAATATATAGGGGTAACCTTGCCTGGGGACTAGGTTTTCTCTCCCTCAAAGGTGGAGCAAACGTAATCTGAGAAGGCTTGTACATGATGGAAATATACAATAAAGGGCACAAGGTCTGAACTTTGAGTCTCTTAAAAAGTATGAATGCCAGAATTGTATTTTCTCACTTCCATTTTCTTTCCATCCCAGTCTCAATTCTGAGCAGCTCAGTGTAGCCTGGTCCTGCATTGTGGACAAACATTCCATGGGGCCCATGGGCTCAATCAGTGGGATAAATACAGGAGCACAGGAGCTAGGGTGACAACTTCACCTCTTGTCCTTGTGATTCAGGATGTCTGGTGAATAGCATCTTTTGTGGTCCAGGTAGTTTTCTTGGAGGACTACATTAAATGAATGATTAGAGATGAATGAGCTCAGGAAGATACTTAAGTTGAGTTTCCTGGGCAAGTCCTTGGTAGACCACCACCTCTGTCAGCTTGCTAATATTTTTAGCATTTGGGAATAGGATACTGAGGTTGTGGTTGCAATTGTTATAAGAAGTCTTAACTCCAAATAAGTATCTTCCTCATTCCAAAGATTTCTTGGGAATTCATGTACTCATTTCTATAAG
Organism: Perodicticus potto; assembly: GCA_963574655.1. Taxonomy (NCBI): domain Eukaryota; kingdom Metazoa; phylum Chordata; class Mammalia; order Primates; family Lorisidae; genus Perodicticus; species Perodicticus potto. The sequence continues at coordinate 37,372 of CAUYRH010133701.1, forward strand.
ATTTCCATTGCTCAAAAACCTTTGCATAAAGTTCTACATCAGACTGGACTTCAGAGTTTCTGAAAATCACACTCACATTTTGGACCCCAAACTAATTTAATGGACTTAAATTTATTGCCTTTGCTGTTGACTACTTATATCCCATCCTCTCTCAGCTGGCAATAGCAGCCCACTTTCATTTGTGGAACCACCCCTTCCTATTTTATGCTGTTCCTAACAGAATTGTCCTTCATAAAACTCCTTCTTCATCCAGGCCAGCCAACAGTACAATGATTCAATTATGGAAAGCGCTGTATCCACAGCGAAGACCATGCATACACAAATACTCAGCTCTGTGAGGTAGCAATGGGACCACATAATCAGGAAAGACATTGGAACTGGCATGAGGATAGCAGAAAGAGTCAGTTCAGAAGATCCTCCTAGAGGATCTCACCAGTGTAAAACCAGGAATCCTATCTAGCTTTCTCTGCCTATGGAAGGATTTGGTCCAAACAAAATTGAGCAAAATCCCGGAATACCAGTGGTCACATTTCACAATCTATTCTCAATTCCTTAAATCGGTGCTAAGAACCTTCTGGTAAAATGAGACACTCTTTTCCCACCCCTTAGGAAAAAGTCAATTGTCTCTTGCATTGTAAGAAAAATAAAGGCAATGGGACCCAGGTTATAAAGTGGGACTGGAAAGAAATGCACAGTTTGATTTTTTTATTTGCTAGAGTTGCTACTATGTTAACAGTCGCTTCTTGGCAGAGAGCAAGGGGTATAAAGAAAGCCCAAGGTTTGTTTGTTCAGAATTTATAGAAGAAACAAAAGAAACCTGGTTTCATAGACTGAAATGGGTTGCCAGCAATTATGTTTTATAAAAAATAAATAACGCATTCTGTTTCCAAAAGGCCCTGACAAACTATGAGAGAAAAAAACTAAAAAAAACCCCCCAAACTGTTTCCCTTGGTTTTAGGGTGGTGAGTTTCATGAGGGAAATAAAGTGAGTCTGTGTTCTCTAAGTAATTTATTAGTGCATCTTGGCACAGCAGCACTAATGGGCTTGCTGCCAGGTATTCTGAGGTGCAGTTTGTCATGTCTGACTCTTTAGTTCTTTTAAGCAATTGAAGAAATGGCCTTCTGCAGGCTGTCAGTGACAGATTCTAGCTCACTCACATAGATAAAGCTCAATTAGCTCCTGGAAAAAACATCTTTTAAAAATGCAATGAGCTGCACCATGAAAGATAGGTAGACAGAGGCACCCGAAACAAAATAAAATGTTACTGTTGAGCAAAGGACGTGTCCACAATGAACAAGAATGTAGTTGTCTCACTGGACAGTTCCTTCCTCTGAAAACAAAGTGGTCATCATTTCTAATTACTTCAAGTGTTAGGATCGGTCTTTGCTTTAGAAGCATGATAAGGTCGGCAATCATGAAGAGTTAGCATGCCATTCATTCATTCATTCATTCACTCATGACTGAGGCCCAGACTCTATATACAACTTGGGAGGAATTCTAGCCTAGAATAGAGGTATCCAAGTAGCTACTCAATGGATGAGTATAGTCTTCAAGTGTGTTGTTTAATCCACACAGTATTTCAAAGGTTGAGGTCATATTTTTTTTTTTTAATTTATTTTTCTGAGGAAGGGTCTCACTGTAGCCCTGGGTACAGTGCTGTGGTGTCATAGCTCACAGCAGCCTCAAACTCTTGGGCTCAAGTGATCCTCTTGCCTCAGCCTCCCAAGGAGCTGGGACTACAAGTGCCCACCACCAGGGCTATTTTTACAGGCAGGTCTCACTCTTGCTCATTCTGGTCTGGAACTCCTGAGGTCAGGCAATTCGCCCACCTCGGCCTCCCAGAGTGCTAGGATTCAGGTGTGAGCCACTGCACACCCAACTGATAAATGTTGAGGTAACATTTTAAAAATCAGGACATATCATATACACAAAATTTGAGACTTTGTTATTTCTTGAAACATTAAAACACCTGGAAACCTGGACGTCTAACTCTTGAATGTGACACCTGACTTAGTCTAAGGAGAGGCATAGCTTTCCCTCTTCACCTTGGAACCCACAGACTTGCATCTCTCATTCTGTTACCTGAATGAGAGGACTCTAGCTTGCGTGTGCAAACCTATACTCTTCAACAGTGATTCTGAAAGCTTCCTTCATGAAAAGTACTTAAGAGCCTTATTAAACAGAGAGAATCTGGGGTCCTTGCCCTAAACTAAAAACTTAAAAGGTATGGATATAAGGCATTGTGATTCTTACACAAGTTGCTAGAACCACCAATCTCAAAGACGAGATAGAATTACAGTGTTTAAAAACATATGAAAATCTTGCTATCATGAATGTTTTTTGTTGGGACACTGAATAGAAACATATTTTTCTCTGAATGACTTGATTTTACCTTTAATGGGTACTTCCCTGATAATGTCAGCTAACCAAAATTGCTCTGCTGAGAAAAACTCAAATGACTTAGTACTTAGTATCTGTTACTGACTTAGGCCAAAATTTCAATTTAGAGATAAAATCCGCTGCATTTTATGAACTAATTTGTTCTCAGGGCTAGTAGACGAACTCGATAGCTATATTTGTTTCTGGCACTGCTAAATCATAATTACAGGAAATAGTTATCTCTAGAGCTAGAATTCAATTGGCACTAAGCCTAAGTGAATTAATAAAAACCCTGTATTTTGCCAGCCCCCTATCCCTGCCCCATTCTAGCCACTCTTCTCTGACTTCTGACAGTCCTTAGCTGGGAAGAATCTATAACATCGATTATAATAAAAACAATATATTCCCTTTCATTTTTTGAAGGTGTTCTAAGTTTACAAAGCCATCTCAGAGATATTTCCTCCTTTGATTCTCTCAGCTACACTGTGAGTTGGGGACAGATGAAGAAATGAAGCCCAAGTTTCTACTGCATATGGTTAGAGGGGTGGAGCAGGTCTCTAGGCCCTATAAACTTGGTCTGCTTCCGTTCTATTGTATTAAATCTACATTTTGTAACTTTAAATCTGTCACCTATTAAAATATCTTTGTAGGTTTATCCCAAATAGGTGCCACACCATGTGCATCTAAAGTCCTGGGGGATTAACTAAATCTTTTCAATAGCCTTAGAGGACTCAGGCAATCGCTCCTGCTCACTGACAGGTTCCTGCAAACATCATCATTATGTGCTTTGGAGAGTTGCACGATTTGCACTGTTGATTTAAAGTTGTAAGCCTTTTCCTTGTAGTTATTTTTTTTAAGTGATCCACCTCTTTATTTCCTAATTATAGACCAAGAATCTGGTAAAAGGAATAAATAACAAATCTGACAAGTTCTGTGAGATGTCATCATGGAACATTCATCTACCAGCCTCTCTCCATTCCAGCAATGCGTCATCCTCTTTAAATGATGCTCTTAGTTCTTGTTGCTCTTGCTATTTTCTTAGTTTTCAGGAGTCTCCTTATTTTCTTTTTTTTGTCTAAAGGTTTGGAATTTTTTTGTTTTTTTATTATTGGGGATTCATTTTCATTGAGGGTATAAGAAACCATGTTACACTGATTGCTTTTGTTGGGTAAAGTCCCTCTTACAATCGTGTTTTGCCCCCAAAAGGTGTGGCACACACCCAGACCCCACCCCTCTCCTTCCCTCTCTCTGCTCTCCCCTTCCCTCACCCCGGCCG